>CAKAJE020002048.1:120128-211807 GCA_916610135.2 Macropis europaea
CTATTCCGGATAGCGTACTGGGCTAGGCGGCATCCTAAAGCGCGTGGTGTGGCGAGTAAAATGCACTATTAATCTTCTATGATAGGGCAATCAGAGACCCGATTAGATCATTTTATATTTTGGTTAATATAAGAATTCTGCGAAATTCTATCACATTTGTTCAATTTACGTCGCTCCTATTTCAGATAGCGTACTGGGCTATGCGGCAACTTAAACCGCGTGGAATGGCGAGTAAAATGCACTATTAAACTTCTTTGATAGGGCAATCAGTGACCCGATTAGATCATTTTATATTATAGTTAATTTAAGAATTCAGCGAAATTCTATCACATTTGTTCAATTTACATCGCTCCTATTTCAGATAGCGTATTGGGCTAAGCGGCATCTCAAAGCGCATGAAGTGGCGAATAAAATTCACTATTAAACTTCTAGGATAAGGCAAACAGAGACCCGATTAGATCATTTTACATTATGGTTAATAAAAGAATTCAGCGAAATTCTATCACATTTGTTCAACTTACGTCGCTCCTATTTTAGATAGCGTACTGGGCTAGGCGGCATCTTACAGCGCGTGGAATGGCGAGTAAAATGCGCTACTAAACTTCTATGATAGGGCAATCAGAGACCCGATTAGATCATTTTATATTTTGTTTAATATAAGATTTCAGGGAAATTGTATCACATTTGTTCAATTTACGTCGCTCCTATTTCAGATAGCGTATTCGGCTAAGCGGCATCTCAAAGCGCATGAAGTGGCGAATAAAATTCACTATTAAACTTCTAGGCTAGGGCGAACAGAGACCCGATCAGATCATTTTACATTATGGTTAATAAAAGAATTCAGCGAAATTCTATCACATTTGTTCAACATACGTCGCTCCTATTTCAGATAGCGTATTGTGCTAAGCGGCATCTCAAAGCGCATGAAACGGCGAGTGAAATGCACCATTAGACTTCTATGGTAGGGCGAACAGAGACCCGATTAGATCATTTTACATTAAGGTTAATATAAGAATTCACGGAAATTCTATCACATTTGTTCAATTTATGTCGCTCCTATTTCAGATAGCGTATTGGGCTAAGCGGCACCTTAAAGCGCATGAAATGACGAGTAAAAAGCACTATTAAAGTTCTAGGGTAGGGCAAACAGAGACCCGATTAGATCATTTTATATTATGGTTAATTTAATAATACAGCAAGATTCTATCACATTTGTTCAATTTACGTCGCTCCTATTCCGGATAGCGTACTGGGCTAGGCGGCATCCTAAAGCGCGTGGTGTGGCGAGTAAAATGCACTATTAATCTTCTATGATAGGGCAATCAGAGACCCGATTAGATCATTTTATATTTTGGTTAATATAAGAATTCTGCGAAATTCTATCACATTTGTTCAATTTACGTCGCTCCTATTTCAGATAGCGTACTGGGCTATGCGGCAACTTAAACCGCGTGGAATGGCGAGTAAAATGCACTATTAAACTTCTTTGATAGGGCAATCAGTGACCCGATTAGATCATTTTATATTATAGTTAATTTAAGAATTCAGCGAAATTCTATCACATTTGTTCAATTTACATCGCTCCTATTTCAGATAGCGTATTGGGCTAAGCGGCATCTCAAAGCGCATGAAGTGGCGAATAAAATTCACTATTAAACTTCTAGGATAAGGCAAACAGAGACCCGATTAGATCATTTTACATTATGGTTAATAAAAGAATTCAGCGAAATTCTATCACATTTGTTCAACTTACGTCGCTCCTATTTTAGATAGCGTACTGGGCTAGGCGGCATCTTAAAGCGCGTGGAATGGCGAGTAAAATGCGCTACTAAACTTCTATGACAGGGCAATCAGAGACCCGATTAGATCATTTTATATTTTGTTTAATATAAGATTTCAGGGAAATTGTATCACATTTGTTCAATTTACGTCGCTCCTATTTCAGATAGCGTATTCGGCTAAGCGGCATCTCAAAGCGCATGAAGTGGCGAATAAAATTCACTATTAAACTTCTAGGCTAGGGCGAACAGAGACCCGATCAGATCATTTTACATTATGGTTAATAAAAGAATTCAGCGAAATTCTATCACATTTGTTCAACATACGTCGCTCCTATTTCAGATAGCGTATTGTGCTAAGCGGCATCTCAAAGCGCATGAAACGGCGAGTGAAATGCACCATTAGGCTTCTATGGTAGGGCGAACAGAGACCCGATTAGATCATTTTACATTAAGGTTAATATAAGAATTCACGGAAATTCTATCACATTTGTTCAATTTATGTCGCTCCTATTTCAGATAGCGTATTGGGCTAAGCGGCAGCTCAAAGCGCATGAAATGACGAGTAAACTGCACTATTAAAGTTCTAGGGTAGGGCAAACAGAGACCCGATTAGATCATTTTATATTATGGTTAATTTAATAATACAGCAAGATTCTATCACATTTGTTCAATTTACGTCGCTCCTATTCCGGATAGCGTACTGGGCTAGGCGGCATCCTAAAGCGCGTGGTGTGGCGAGTAAAATGCACTATTAATCTTCTATGATAGGGCAATCAGAGACCCGATTAGATCATTTTATATTTTGGTTAATATAAGAATTCTGCGAAATTCTATCACATTTGTTCAATTTACGTCGCTCCTATTTCAGATAGCGTACTGGGCTATGCGGCAACTTAAACCGCGTGGAATGGCGAGTAAAATGCACTATTAAACTTCTTTGATAGGGCAATCAGTGACCCGATTAGATCATTTTATATTATAGTTAATTTAAGAATTCAGCGAAATTCTATCACATTTGTTAAATTTACATCGCTCCTATTTCAGATAGCGTATTGGGCTAAGCGGCATCTCAAAGCGCATGAAGTGGCGAATAAAATTCACTATTAAACTTCTAGGATAAGGCAAACAGAGACCCGATTAGATCATTTTACATTATGGTTAATAAAAGAATTCAGCGAAATTCTATCACATTTGTTCAACTTACGTCGCTCCTATTTTAGATAGCGTACTGGGCTAGGCGGCATCTTAAAGCGCGTGGAATGGCGAGTAAAATGCGCTACTAAACTTCTATGATAGGGCAATCAGAGACCCGATTAGATCATTTTATATTTTGTTTAATATAAGATTTCAGGGAAATTGTATCACATTTGTTCAATTTACGTCGCTCCTATTTCAGATAGCGTATTCGGCTAAGCGGCATCTCAAAGCGCATGAAGTGGCGAATAAAATTCACTATTAAACTTCTAGGCTAGGGCGAACAGAGACCCGATCAGATCATTTTACATTATGGTTAATAAAAGAATTCAGCGAAATTCTATCACATTTGTTCAACATACGTCGCTCCTATTTCAGATAGCGTATTGTGCTAAGCGGCATCTCAAAGCGCATGAAACGGCGAGTGAAATGCACCATTAGACTTCTATGGTAGGGCGAACAGAGACCCGATTAGATCATTTTACATTAAGGTTAATATAAGAATTCACGGAAATTCTATCACATTTGTTCAATTTATATCGCTCCTATTTCAGATAGCGTATTGGGCTAAGCGGCTGCTCAAAGCGCATGAAATGACGAGTAAACTGCACTATTAAAGTTCTAGGGTAGGGCAAACAGAGACCCGATTAGATCATTTTATATTATGGTTAATTTAATAATACAGCAAGATTCTATCACATTTGTTCAATTTACGTCGCTCCTATTCCGGATAGCGTACTGGGCTAGGCGGCATCATAAAGCGCGTGGAATGGCGAGTAAAATGCACTATTAAACTTCTATGGTAGGGCGAACAGAGACCCGATTAGATCATTTTACATTAAGGTTAATATAAGAATTCACGGAAATTCTATCACATTTGTTCAATTAATATCGCTCCTATTTCAGATAGCGTATTGGGCTAAGCGGCAGCTCAAAGCGCATGAAATGACGAGTAAACTGCACTATTAAAGTTCTAGGGTAGGGCAAACAGAGACCCGATTAGATCATTTTACATTAAGGTTAATATAAGAATTCACGGAAATTCTATCACATTTGTTCAATTTACGTCGCTCCTATTTCAGATAGCGTACTGGGCTATGCGGCAACTTAAACCGCGTGGAATGGCGAGTAAAATGCACTATTAAACTTCTTTGATAGGGCAATCAGTGACCCGATTAGATCATTTTATATTATAGTTAATTTAAGAATTCAGCGAAATTCTATCACATTTGTTCAATTTACATCGCTCCTATTTCAGATAGCGTATTGGGCTAAGCGGCATCTCAAAGCGCATGAAGTGGCGAATAAAATTCACTATTAAACTTCTAGGATAAGGCAAACAGAGACCCGATTAGATCATTTTACATTATGGTTAATAAAAGAATTCAGCGAAATTCTATCACATTTGTTCAACTTACGTCGCTCCTATTCTAGATAGCGTACTGGGCTAGGCGGCATCTTAAAGCGCGTGGAATGGCGAGTAAAATGCGCTACTAAACTTCTATGATAGGGCAATCAGAGACCCGATTAGATCATTTTATATTTTGTTTAATATAAGATTTCAGGGAAATTGTATCACATTTGTTCAATTTACGTCGCTCCTATTTCAGATAGCGTGTTGGTCTACGCGGAATCTCAAAGCGCATGAAATGGCGAGTATAATGCACTATTAAACTTCTAGGGTAAGGCAAACAGAGACCCGATTAGATCATTTTATATTACGGTTAATATAAGAATTCAGCGTAATTCTATCACATTTGTTCAACTTACGTCGCTCCTATTTCAGACAGCGTATTGGGCTAAGCGGCATCTCAAAGCGCATGAAATGGCGAGTGAAATGCACTATTAGACTTCTATGGTAGGGCGAACAGAGCCCGATTAGATCATTTTACATTAAGGTTAATATAAGAATTCACGGAAATTCTATCACATTTGTTCAATTTACGTCGCTCCTATTTCAGATAGCGTGTTGGGATACGCGGAATCTCAAAGCGCATGAAATGGCGAGTATAATGCACTATTAAACTTCTAGGGTAAGGCAAACAGGGACCCGATGAGATCATTTTATATTGTGGTTAATTTAAGAATTCAGCGAAATTTTATCACATTTGATCAATTTACGTCGCTCCTATTTCAGATAGCGTACTGGGCAAAGCGACATCTCAAAGCGTATAAAATGGCGAATAAAATGCACTATTAAACTTCTAGGGTAGGGCAAACAGAGACCCGATTAGATCATTTTATATTATGGTTAATTTAAGAATTCCGCGAAATTCTATCACATTTATTCAATTTATATCGCTCCTATTTCAGATAGCGTATTGGGCTAAGCGGCAGCTCAAAGCGCATGAAATGACGAGTAAACTGCACTATTAAAGTTCTAGGGTAGGGCAAACAGAGACCCGATTAGATCATTTTATATTATGGTTAATTTAATAATACAGCAAGATTCTATCACATTTGTTCAATTTACGTCGCTCCTATTTCGGATAGCGTACTGGGCTAGGCGGCATCCTAAAGCGCGTGGTGTGGCGAGTAAAATGCACTATTAATTTTTTATGATAGGGCAATCAGAGACCCGATTAGATCATTTTATATTTTTGGTTAATATAAGAATTCTGCGAAATTCTATCACATTTGTTCAATTTACGTCGCTCCTATTTCAGATAGCGTACTGGGCTATGCGGCAACTTAAACCGCGTGGAATGGCGAGTAAAATGCACTATTAAACTTCTTTGATAGGGCAATCAGTGACCCGATTAGATCATTTTATATTATAGTTAATTTAAGAATTCAGCGAAGTTCTATCACATTTGTTCAATTTACATCGCTCCTATTTCAGATAGCGTATTGGGCTAAGCGGCATCTCAAAGCGCATGAAGTGGCGAATAGAATTCACTATTAAACTTCTAGGATAAGGCAAACAGAGACCCGATCAGATCATTTTACATTATGGTTAATAAAAGAATTCAGCGAAATTCTATCACATTTGTTCAACATACGTCGCTCCTATTTCAGATAGCGTATTGTGCTAAGCGGCATCTCAAAGCGCATGAAATGGCGAGTGAAATGCACCATTAGACTTCTATGGTAGGGCGAACAGAGACCCGATTTAATCATTTTACATTAAGGTTAATATAAGAATTCACGGAAATTCTATCACATTTGTTCAATTTATATCGCTCCTATTTCAGATAGCGTATTGGGCTAAGCGGCAGCTCAAAGCGCATGAAATGACGAGTAAACTGCACTATTAAAGTTCTAGGGTAGGGCAAACAGAGACCCGATTAGATCATTTTATATTATGGTTAATTTAATAATACAGCAAGATTCTATCACATTTGTTCAATTTACGTCGCTCCTATTCCGGATAGCGTACTGGGCTAGGCGGCATCCTAAAGCGCGTGGTGTGGCGAGTAAAATGCACTATTAATCTTCTATGGTAGGGCGAACAGAGACCCGATTAGATCATTTTACATTAAGGTTAATATAAGAATTCACGGAAATTCTATCACATTTGTTCAATTAATATCGCTCCTATTTCAGATAGCGTATTGGGCTATGCGGCAGCTCAAAGCGCATGAAATGACGAGTAAACTGCACTATTAAAGTTCTAGGGTAGGGCAAACAGAGACCCGATTAGATCATTTTATATTATGGTTAATTTATTAATACAGCAAGATTCTATCACATTTGTTCAATTTACGTCGCTCCTATTCCGGATAGCGTACTGGGCTAGGCGGCATCCTAAAGCGCGTGGTGTGGCGAGTAAAATGCACTATTAATCTTCTATGATAGGGCAATCAGAGACCCGATTAGATCATTTTATATTTTGGTTAATATAAGAATTCTGCGAAATTCTATCACATTTGTTCAATTTACGTCGCTCCTATTTCAGATAGCGTACTGGGCTATGCGGCAACTTAAACCGCGTGGAATGGCGAGTAAAATGCACTATTAAACTTCTTTGATAGGGCAATCAGTGACCCGATTAGATCATTTTATATTATAGTTAATTTAAGAATTCAGCGAAATTCTATCACATTTGTTCAATTTACATCGCTCCTATTTCAGATAGCGTATTGGGCTAAGCGGCATCTCAAAGCGCATGAAGTGGCGAATAAAATTCACTATTAAACTTCTAGGATAAGCAAACAGAGACCCGATTAGATCATTTTACATTATGGTTAATAAAAGAATTCAGCGAAATTCTATCACATTTGTTCAACTTACGTCGCTCCTATTTCAGATAGCGTATTCGGCTAAGCGGCATCTCAAAGCGCATGAAGTGGCGAATAAAATTCACTATTAAACTTCTAGGCTAGGGCGAACAGAGACCCGATCAGATCATTTTACATTATGGTTAATAAAAGAATTCAGCGAAATTCTATCACATTTGTTCAACATACGTCGCTCCTATTTCAGATAGCGTATTGTGCTAAGCGGCATCTCAAAGCGCATGAAACGGCGAGTGAAATGCACCATTAGACTTCTATGGTAGGGCGAACAGAGACCCGATTAGATCATTTTACATTAAGGTTAATATAAGAATTCACGGAAATTCTATCACATTTGTTCAATTTATGTCGCTCCTATTTCAGATAGCGTATTGGGCTAAGCGGCAGCTCAAAGCGCATGAAATGACGAGTAAACTGCACTATTAAAGTTCTAGGGTAGGGCAAACAGAGACCCGATTAGATCATTTTATATTATGGTTAATTTAATAATACAGCAAGATTCTATCACATTTGTTCAATTTACGTCGCTCCTATTCCGGATAGCGTACTGGGCTAGGCGGCATCCTAAAGCGCGTGGTGTGGCGAGTAAAATGCACTATTAATCTTCTATGATAGGGCAATCAGAGACCCGATTAGATCATTTTATATTTTGGTTAATATAAGAATTCTGCGAAATTCTATCACATTTGTTCAATTTACGTCGCTCCTATTTCAGATAGCGTACTGGGCTATGCGGCAACTTAAACCGCGTGTAATGGCGAGTAAAATGCACTATTAAACTTCTATGATAGGGCAATCAGTGACCCGATTAGATCATTTTATATTATAGTTAATTTAAGAATTCAGCGAAATTCTATCACATTTGTTCAATTTACATCGCTCCTATTTCAGATAGCGTATTGGGCTAAGCGGCATCTCAAAGCGCATGAAGTGGCGAATAAAATTCACTATTAAACTTCTAGGATAAGGCAAACAGAGACCCGATTAGATCATTTTACATTATGGTTAATAAAAGAATTCAGCGAAATTCTATCACATTTGTTCAACTTACGTCGCTCCTATTTTAGATAGCGTACTGGGCTAGGCGGCATCTTAAAGCGCGTGGAATGGCGAGTAAAATGCGCTACTAAACTTCTATGATAGGGCAATCAGAGACCCGATTAGATCATTTTATATTTTGTTTAATATAAGATTTCAGGGAAATTGTATCACATTTGTTCAATTTACGTCGCTCCTATTTCAGATAGCGTATTCGGCTAAGCGGCATCTCAAAGCGCATGAAGTGGCGAATAAAATTCACTATTAAACTTCTAGGCTAGGGCGAACAGAGACCCGATCAGATCATTTTACATTATGGTTAATAAAAGAATTCAGCGAAATTCTATCACATTTGTTCAACATACGTCGCTCCTATTTCAGATAGCGTATTGTGCTAAGCGGCATCTCAAAGCGCATGAAACGGCGAGTGAAATGCACCATTAGACTTCTATGGTAGGGCGAACAGAGACCCGATTAGATCATTTTACATTAAGGTTAATATAAGAATTCACGGAAATTCTATCACATTTGTTCAATTTATGTCGCTCCTATTTCAGATAGCGTATTGGGCTAAGCGGCAGCTCAAAGCGCATGAAATGACGAGTAAACTGCACTATTAAAGTTCTAGGGTAGGGCAAACAGAGACCCGATTAGATCATTTTATATTATGGTTAATTTAATAATACAGCAAGATTCTATCACATTTGTTCAATTTACGTCGCTCCTATTCCGGATAGCGTACTGGGCTAGGCGGCATCCTAAAGCGCGTGGTGTGGCGAGTAAAATGCACTATTAATCTTCTATGATAGGGCAATCAGAGACCCGATTAGATCATTTTATATTTTGGTTAATATAAGAATTCTGCGAAATTCTATCACATTTGTTCAATTTACGTCGCTCCTATTTCAAATAGCGTACTGGGCTATGCGGCAACTTAAACCGCGTGGAATGGCGAGTAAAATGCACTATTAAACTTCTTTGATAGGGCAATCAGTGACCCGATTAGATCATTTTATATTATAGTTAATTTAAGAATTCAGCGAAATTCTATCACATTTGTTAAATTTACATCGCTCCTATTTCAGATAGCGTATTGGGCTAAGCGGCATCTCAAAGCGCATGAAGTGGCGAATAAAATTCACTATTAAACTTCTAGGATAAGGCAAACAGAGACCCGATTAGATCATTTTACATTATGGTTAATAAAAGAATTCAGCGAAATTCTATCACATTTGTTCAACTTACGTCGCTCCTATTTTAGATAGCGTACTGGGCTAGGCGGCATCTTAAAGCGCGTGGAATGGCGAGTAAAATGCGCTACTAAACTTCTATGATAGGGCAATCAGAGACCCGATTAGATCATTTTATATTTTGTTTAATATAAGATTTCAGGGAAATTGTATCACATTTGCTCAATTTTACGTCGCTCCTATTTCAGATAGCGTATTCGGCTAAGCGGCATCTCAAAGCGCATGAAGTGGCGAATAAAATTCACTATTAAACTTCTAGGCTAGGGCGAACAGAGACCCGATCAGATCATTTTACATTATGGTTAATAAAAGAATTCAGCGAAATTCTATCACATTTGTTCAACATACGTCGCTCCTATTTCAGATAGCGTATTGTGCTAAGCGGCATCTCAAAGCGCATGAAACGGCGAGTGAAATGCACCATTAGACTTCTATGGTAGGGCGAACAGAGACCCGATTAGATCATTTTACATTAAGGTTAATATAAGAATTCACGGAAATTCTATCACATTTGTTCAATTTATATCGCTCCTATTTCAGATAGCGTATTGGGCTAAGCGGCTGCTCAAAGCGCATGAAATGACGAGTAAACTGCACTATTAAAGTTCTAGGGTAGGGCAAACAGAGACCCGATTAGATCATTTTATATTATGGTTAATTTAATAATACAGCAAGATTCTATCACATTTGTTCAATTTACGTCGCTCCTATTCCGGATAGCGTACTGGGCTAGGCGGCATCCTAAAGCGCGTGGTGTGGCGAGTAAAATGCACTATTAATCTTCTATGGTAGGGCGAACAGAGACCCGATTAGATCATTTTACATTAAGGTTAATATAAGAATTCACGGAAATTCTATCACATTTGTTCAATTAATATCGCTCCTATTTCAGATAGCGTATTGGGCTAAGCGGCAGCTCAAAGCGCATGAAATGACGAGTAAACTGCACTATTAAAGTTCTAGGGTAGGGCAAACAGAGACCCGATTAGATCATTTTACATTAAGGTTAATATAAGAATTCACGGAAATTCTATCACATTTGTTCAATTTACGTCGCTCCTATTTCAGATAGCGTACTGGGCTATGCGGCAACTTAAACCGCGTGGAATGGCGAGTAAAATGCACTATTAAACTTCTTTGATAGGGCAATCAGTGACCCGATTAGATCATTTTATATTATAGTTAATTTAAGAATTCAGCGAAATTCTATCACATTTGTTCAATTTACATCGCTCCTATTTCAGATAGCGTATTGGGCTAAGCGGCATCTCAAAGCGCATGAAGTGGCGAATAAAATTCACTATTAAACTTCTAGGATAAGGCAAACAGAGACCCGATTAGATCATTTTACATTATGGTTAATAAAAGAATTCAGCGAAATTCTATCACATTTGTTCAACTTACGTCGCTCCTATTTTAGATAGCGTACTGGGCTAGGCGGCATCTTAAAGCGCGTGGAATGGCGAGTAAAATGCGCTACTAAACTTCTATGATAGGGCAATCAGAGACCCGATTAGATCATTTTATATTTTGTTTAATATAAGATTTCAGGGAAATTGTATCACATTTGTTCAATTTACGTCGCTCCTATTTCAGATAGCGTATTCGGCTAAGCGGCATCTCAAAGCGCATGAAGTGGCGAATAAAATTCACTATTAAACTTCTAGGCTAGGGCGAACAGAGACCCGATCAGATCATTTTACATTATGGTTAATAAAAGAATTCAGCGAAATTCTATCACATTTGTTCAACATACGTCGCTCCTATTTCAGATAGCGTATTGTGCTAAGCGGCATCTCAAAGCGCATGAAACGGCGAGTGAAATGCACCATTAGACTTCTATGGTAGGGCGAACAGAGACCCGATTAGATCATTTTACATTAAGGTTAATATAAGAATTCACGGAAATTCTATCACATTTGTTCAATTTATATCGCTCCTATTTCAGATAGCGTATTGGGCTAAGCGGCTGCTCAAAGCGCATGAAATGACGAGTAAACTGCACTATTAAACTTCTAGGGAAAGGCAAACAGAGACCCGATTAGGTCATTTCATATTACGGTTAATATAAGAATTCAGCGTAAATCTATCATATTTGTTCAATTTACGTCGCTCCTATTTCAGATGCGTATTGGGCTAAGCGGCATCTCAAAGCGCATGAAATGGCGAGTAAAATGCACTATTAAACTTCTAGGGTAGGGCAAACAGAGACCCGATTAGATAAATTTATATTACGGTTAATATAAGAATTCAGCGTAATTCTATCACATTTGTTCAACTTACGTCGCTCCTATTTCAGATAGCGTACTGGGCTAGGCGGCATCTTAAAGCGCGTGGAAGGGCGAGTAAAATGCACTACTAAACATCTATGATACGGCAATCAGAGTCCCGATTAGCTCATTTTATATTTTGGTTAATATAAGAATTCAGCGAAATTCTATCAGATTCGTTCAATTTTCGTCGCTCCTATTTCAGATAGCGTATTGAACTAAGCGCCATTTCATAGCGCATGAAATGGCGAGTAAAATGCACTATTAAACTTCTATGATAGGGCTCTCAGAGACCCGATTAGATAATTTTATATTTTCGTTAATATAAGAATCCAGCGAAATTCTATCACATTCGTTCAATTTACGTCGCTCCTATTTCAGATAGCGTATTGGGCTAAGCGGCATCTGAAAGCGCACGAAATGACGAGAGAAATGCACTATTAAACTTCTTGGGTAGGGCAAACAGAGACCCGATTACATCATTTTATATTATGGTTAATTTAGGAATTCAACAAAATTCTGTCACATTTGTTCAATTTACGTCGCTCCTATTTCAGATAGCGTACTGGGCTAGGCGGAATCTTGAAGCGCGTGCATTGGCGAGTAAAATGCACTATTAAACTTCTATGATAGGGCAATCAGAGACCCGATTAGATCATTTTATATTTTGGTTAATATAAGAATTCAGCGAAATTCTATCACATTTGTTCAATTTACGTCGCTCCTACTGCAGATATCGTATTGGGCTAAGCGGCATCTCAAAGCGCATGTAATGGCGAGTAAAATGCACTGCTAAACTTCTAGTGTAGGGCGAACAAAGACCCGAGTAGATCATTTTACATTAAGGTTAATATAAGAATGCAGCGTAATTCTATCACATTTGTTCAATTTACGTCGCTGATATTTCAGCGAGCGTATTGGGCTAAGCGGCATCTCAAACCGCAAGAAATGGCGAGTAAAATGCACTATTAAACTTCTAGGGTAGGGCAAACAGAGACCCGATAAGATCATTTTATATTATGGTTAATTTAAGAATTCAGAAAAATTCTATCACATTTGTTCAATTTACGTCGCTCCTATTTCAGATAGCTTATTGGGCTAAGCGGCATCTCAAAGCGCATGAAATGACGAGAGAAATGTACTATTAAACTTCTTGGGTAGGGCAAACAGAGACCCGATTACATCATTTTATATTATGGTTAATTTAAGAATTCAGCAAAATTCTATCACATTTGTTCAATTTACGTCGCTCCTATTTCAGATAGCGTACTGGGCTAGGCGGCATCTTAAAGCGCGTGAAATGGCGAGTAAAATGCACTATTAAACTTCTATGATAGGGCAATCAGAGACCCGATTAGATCATTTTATATTTTCGTTAATATAAGAATTCAGCGAAATTCTATCACATGTGTTCAATTTACGTCGCTCCTATTGCAGATATCGTATTGGGCTAAGCAGCATCTCAAAGCGCATGAAATGGCGAGTAAAATGCACTGCTAAACTTCTAGGGTAAGGCAAACAGAGACCCGATTTGATCATTTCATATTATGGTTTATTTAAGAATTCAGAAAAATTCTATCATATTTGTTCAATTTACGTCGCTCCTATTTCAGATAGCTTATTGGGCTAAGAGGCATGTCAAAGCGCATGAAATGACGAGTGAAATGCACTATTAAACTTCAAGGATAAGGCAAACAGAGACCCGATTAGATCATTTTATATTACGGTTAATATAAGAATGCAGCGTAATTCTATCACATTTGTTCAATTTACATCGCTCCTATTTCAGATATCGTATTGGGCTAAGCGGCAACTCAAAGCGCCTGAAATGACGAGGGAAATGCAGTATTAAACTTCTAGGGTAGGGCGAACAGGGAGCCGATTAGATCATTTTACAATAAGGTTAATATAAGAATTCAGGGAAATTCTATCACATTTGTTCAATTTACGTCGCTCCTATTTCAGATAGCGTATTGGGCTAAGCGGCATCTCAAATCGCATGAAATGGCGAGTAAGATGCACTGTTAAACTTCTAGGGTACGGCAATCGGAGAGCCGATTAGATCATTTTATATTACGGTTAATATAAGAATTCAGCGTAATTCTATCACATTTGTTCAATTTACGTCACTGATATTTCAGATAGCTTATTGGGCTAAGCGGCAACGCAAAGCGCATGAAATGATGAGTCAAATACACTATTAAACTTCTAGGATAAGGCGAACAGAGACCCGATTAGATCATTTTATATTACGGTTAATATAAGGCTTCAGTGTAATTCTATTACATTTGTTCAATTTACGTCGCTGATATTTCAGATAGCGTATTGGGCTAAGCGGCATCTCAAAGCGCATGAAATGGCGAGTAAAATGTACTGCTAAACCTGTAGGGTAGGGCAAACAGAGACCCGATTAGATAATTTTATATTACGGTTAATATAATAATTCAGCGTAACTCTATCACATTTGTTCAATTTACGTCGCTGATATTTCAGATAGCGTAATGGTCTAAGCGGCATCTCAAAGCGCAAGAAATGGCGAGTAAAATGCACTATTAAACTTCTAGGGTAGGGCAAACAGAGACCCGACAAGGTCATTTTATATTACGGTTCATTTAAGAATTCATCGAAACTCCATCATATTTGTTCAATTTACGTCGCTCTTATTTCAGATAGCGTATTGGGCTAAGCGGCATCTCAATGCGCATCAAATGGCGAGTAAAATGCACTATTAAACTTCTAGGATAAGGCAAACAGAGACCCGATTAGATCATTTTATATTACGGTTAATATAAGAATTCAACGTAATTCCTACACATTTGTTCAACTTACGTCGCTCCTATTTCAGATAGCGTACTGGGCTAGGCGGCATCTTAAAGCGCGTGAAATGTCGAGTAAAATGCACTACTCAACTTCTATGATAGGGCAATCAGAGAGCCGATTAGATCATTTTATATTTTGGTTAATATAAGAATTCAGCGAAATTCTATCACATTTGTTCAATTTACGTCGCTCCTATTGCAGATATCGTATTGGGCTAAGCGGCATCTCAAAGCGCATGAAATGACGAGTGAAATGCCCTAGTAATCTTCTAGGGTAGGGCGAACAGAGACCCGATTAGATCATTTTATATTACGGTTAATATAAGAATTCAGCGTAATTCTATCACATTTGTTCAATTTACATCGCTCCTATTTCAGATATCGCATTGGCATAAGCGGCAACTCAAAGCGCATGATATGACGAGTGAAATGCAGTATTAAACTTCTATGATAGGGCAATCAGAGACCCGACTAGATCATTTTATATTTTGGTTAATATAAGAATTCAGCGAAATTCTATCACAATTGTTCAATTTACGTCGCTCCTATTTCAGATAGCGTATTGGGCTGAGCGGCACCTCAAAGCGCACGAAATGACGAGTGAAAGGCACTATTAAACTTCTAGGGTAGGGCGAACAGAGAACCGATTAGATCATTTTACATTAAGGTTAATATAAGAATTCAGGGAAATTTTATCACGTTTGTTCAATTTACGTCGCTCCTATTTCAGATAGTGTATTGGGCTAAGCGGCATCTCAAACCGCATGAAATGGCGAGTAAAATGCACTGTTAAACTTCTAGGGTAGGGCAATCAGAGAGCCGATTAGATCAGTTTATATTACGGTTAATATAAGAATTCAGCGTAATTCTATCACATTTGTTCAATTTACGTCGCTGATATTTCAGATAGCGTATTGGGCTAAGCGGCAACTCAAAGCGCAAGAAATGGCGAGTAAAATGCACTATTAAACTTCTAGGGTAGTGCAAACAGAGACCCGATAAGATCATTTTATATTATGGTTAATTTAAGAATTCAGCGAAACTCTATCATATTTGTTCAATTTACATCGCTCCTATTTCAGATAGCGTATTGGGCTAAGCGGCATCTCAATGCGCATGAAATGGCGAGTAAAATGCACTATTAAACTTCTAGGATAAGGCAAACAGAGACCCGAATAGATCATTTTATATTACGGTTAATATAAGAATTCAGCGTAATTCTATCACATTTGTGCAACTTACGTCGCTCCTATTTCAGATAGCGTATTGGGCTAAGCGGTATCTCAAAGCGCAAGAAATGGCGAGTAAAATGCACTATTAAACTTCTAGGGTAGGGCAAACAGAGACCCGATAAGATCATTTTATATTATGGTTAATTTAAGAATTCAGCGAAACTCTATCATATTTGTTCAATTTACGTCGCTCCTATTTCAGATAGCGTATTGGGCTAAGCGGCATCTCAATGCGCATGAAATGGCGAGTAAAATGCACTATTAAACTTCTAGGATAAGGCAAACAGAGACCCGATTAGATCATTTTATATTACGGTTAATATAAGAATTCAGCGTAATTCTATCACATTTGTGCAACTTACGTCGCTCCTATTTCAGATAGCGTACTGGGCTCGGCGGCATCTTAAAGCGCAAGAAATGGCGAGTAAAATGCACTATTAAACTTCTAGGGTAGGGCAAACAGAGACCCGATAAGATCATTTTATATTATGGTTAATTTAAGAATTCAGCGAAACTCTATCATATTTGTTCAATTTACGTCGCTCCTATTTCAGATAGCGTATTGGGCTAAGCGGCATCTCAATGCGCATGAAATGGCGAGTAAAATGCACTATTAAACTTCTAGGATAAGGCAAACAGAGACCCGATTAGATCATTTTATATTACGGTTAATATAAGAATTCAGCGTAATTCTATCACATTTGTGCAACTTACGTCGCTCCTATTTCAGATAGCGTATTGGGCTAAGCGGTATCTCAAAGCGCAAGAAATGGCGAGTAAAATGCACTATTAAACTTCTAGGGTAGGGCAAACAGAGACCCGATAAGATCATTTTATATTATGGTTAATTTAAGAATTCAGCGAAACTCTATCATATTTGTTCAATTTACGTCGCTCCTATTTCAGATAGCGTATTGGGCTAAGCGGCATCTCAATGCGCATGAAATGGCGAGTAAAATGCACTATTAAACTTCTAGGATAAGGCAAACAGAGACCCGATTAGATCATTTTATATTACGGTTAATATAAGAATTCAGCGTAATTCTATCACATTTGTGCAACTTACGTCGCTCCTATTTCAGATAGCGTATTGGGCTAAGCGGTATCTCAAAGCGCAAGAAATGGCGAGTAAAATGCACTATTAAACTTCTATGATAGGGCAATCAGAGACCCGATTAGATCATTTTATATTTTGGTTAATATAAGAATTCAGCGAAATTCTATCACATTTGTTCGATTTACGTCGCTCCTATTGCAGATATCGTATTGGGCTAAGCGGCATCTCAAAGCGCATGAAATGGCGAGTAAAATGCACTGCTAAACTTCTAGGGTAGGGCAAACAGAGACCCGATTAGATCATTTCATATTATGGTTTATTTAAGAATTCAGAAAAATTCTATCATATTTGTTCAATTTACGTCGCTCCTATTTCAGATAGCTTATTGGGCTAAGAGGCATCTCAAAGCGCATAAAATGACGAGTGAAATGCACTATTAAACATCTAGGATAAGGCAAACAGAGACCCGATTAGATCATTTTATATTACGGTTAATATAAGAATGCAGCGTAATTCTATCACATTTGTTCAATTTACATCGCTCCTATTTCAGATATCGTATTGGGCTAAGCGGCATCTCAAAGCGCATGAAATGACGAGAGAAATGCACTATTAAACTTCTAGGGTAGGGTGAACAGAGACTTGATTAGATCATTTTACATTAATGTTAATATGAGAATTCACGGAAATTCTATCACATTTGTTCAATTTACGTCGCTCCTATTTCAGATAGCGTACTGGGCTAGGCGGCATCTCAAAGCGCATGAAATGACGAGTGAAATGCAATATTAAACTTCTAGGCTAGGGCGAACATAGACCCGATCAGATCATTTTACATTATGGTTAATAAGAGAATTCAGCGAAATTCTATCACATTTGTTCAATTTATATCGCTCCTATTTCAGATAGCGTATTGGGCTAAGCGGCATCTCAATGCGCATGAAATGGCGAGTAAAATGCACTATTAAACTTCTAGGATAAGGCAAACAGAGACCCGATTAGATCATTTTATATTACGGTTAATATAAGAATTCAGCGTAATTCTATCACAATTGTTCTATTTACGTCGCTCCTATTTCAGATAGCGTATTGGGCTAAGCGGCATCTCAAAGCGCATGAAATGGCGAGTGAAATGCACTGTTAAACTTCTGGGGTACGGCGAACATAGACCCGTTTAGATCATTTCATATTACGGTTTATTTAAGAATTCAGAAAAACTCTATCATATTTGTTCAATTTACGTCGCTCCTATTTCAGATAGCTTATTGGGCTAAGCGGCATCTCAAAGCGCATGAAATGACGAGTGAAATGCACTAGTAATCTTCTACGGTGGGGCGAACAGAGACCCGATTAGATCATTTTATATTACGGTTAATATAAGAATTCTGCGTAATTCTATCACATTTGTTCAACTTACGTCGCTCCTATTTTAGGTAGCGTACTGGGCTAGGCGGCATCTTAAAGCGCGTGGAATGGCGTGTAAAATGCGCTACTAAACTTCTATGATAGGGCAATCAGAGACCCGATTAGATCATTTTATATTTTGTTTAATATAAGAATTCAGCGAAATTCTATCACATTTGTTCAATTTACGTCGCTCCTATTTCAGATAGCGTGTTGGGCTACGCGGAATCTCAAAGCGCATGAAATGGCGAGTATAATGCACTATTAAACTTCTAGGGTAAGGCAAACAGAGACCCGATTAGATCATTTTATATTACGGTTAATATAAGAATTCAGCGTAATTCTATCACATTTGTTCAACTTACGTCGCTCCTATTTCAGACAGCGTATTGGGCTAAGCGGCATCTCAAAGCGCATGAAATGGCGAGTGAAATGCACTATTAGACTTCTATGGTAGGGCGAACAGAGCCCGATTAGATCATTTTACATTAAGGTTAATATAAGAATTCAGCGAAATTCTATCACATTTGTTCAATTTACATCGCTCCTATTTCAGATAGCGTATTGGGCTAAGCGGCAGCTCAAAGCGCATGAAATGACGAGTAAACTGCACTATTAAAGCTCTAGGGTAGGGCAAACAGAGACCCGATTAGATCATTTTATATTATGGTTAATTTAATAATACAGCAAGATTCTATCACATTTGTTCAATTTACGTCGCTCCTATTCCGGATAGCGTACTGGGCTAGGCGGCATCCTAAAGCGCGTGGCGTGGCGAGTAAAATGCACTATTAATCTTCTATGATAGGGCAATCAGAGAACCGATTAGATCATTTTATATTTTGGTTAATATAAGAATTCTGCGAAATTCTATCACATTTGTTCAATTTACGTCGCTCCTATTTCAGATAGCGTACTGGGCTATGCGGCAACTTAAACCGCGTGGAATGGCGAGTAAAATGCACTATTAAACTTCTTTGATAGGGCAATCAGTGACCCGATTAGATCATTTTATATTATAGTTAATTTAAGAATTCAGCGAAATTCTATCACATTTGTTCAATTTACATCGCTCCTATTTCAGATAGCGTATTGGGCTAAGCGGCATCTCAAAGCGCATGAAGTGGCGAATAAAATTCACTATTAAACTTCTAGGATAAGGCAAACAGAGACCCGATTAGATCATTTTACATTATGGTTAATAAAAGAATTCAGCGAAATTCTATCACATTTGTTCAACTTACGTCGCTCCTATTTCAGATAGCGTACTGGGCTAGGCGGCATCTTAAAGCGCGTGGAATGGCGAGTAAAATGCGCTACTAAACTTCTATGATAGGGCAATCAGAGACCCGATTAGATCATTTTATATTTTGTTTAATATAAGATTTCAGGGAAATTGTATCACATTTGTTCAATTTACGTCGCTCCTATTTCAGATAGCGTATTTGGCTAAGCGGCATCTCAAAGCGCATGAAGTGGCGAATAAAATTCACTATTAAACTTCTAGGCTAGGGCGAACAGAGACCCGATCAGATCATTTTACATTATGGTTAATAAAAGAATTCAGCGAAATTCTATCACATTTGTTCAACATACGTCGCTCCTATTTCAGATAGCGTATTGTGCTAAGCGGCATCTCAAAGCGCATGAAACGGCGAGTGAAATGCACCATTAGACTTCTATGGTAGGGCGAACAGAGACCCGATTAGATCATTTTACATTAAGGTTAATATAAGAATTCACGGAAATTCTATCACATTTGTTCAATTTATATCCCTCCTATTTCAGATAGCGTATTGGGCTAAGCGGCAGCTCAAAGCGCATGAAATGACGAGTAAACTGCACTATTAAAGTTCTAGGGTAGGGCAAACAGAGACCCGATTAGATCATTTTATATTATGGTTAATTTAATAATACAGCAAGATTCTATCACATTTGTTCAATTTACGTCGCTCCTATTCCGGATAGCGTACTGGGCTAGGCGGCATCCTAAAGCGCGTGGTGTGGCGAGTAAAATGCACTATTAATCTTCTATGGTAGGGCGAACAGAGACCCGATTAGATCATTTTACATTAAGGTTAATATAAGAATTCACGGAAATTCTATCACATTTGTTCAATTTATATCGCTCCTATTTCAGATAGCGTATTGGGCTAAGCGGCAGCTCAAAGCGCATGAAATGGCGAGTAAAATGCACTATTAAACTTCTAGGGTAGGGCAAACAGAGACCCGATTAGATCATCTAATATTATGGTTAATTTAAGAATTCAGCAAAATTCTATCACATTTGTTCAATTTACGTCGCTCCTATTTCAGATAGCATATTGGGCTAAGCGGCATCTCAAAGCGCATGAAATGACGAGTAAACTGCACTATTAAATTTCTGGGGTAGGGCAAACAGAGACCCGATTAGATCATTTTATATTATGGTTAATTTAAGAATTCAGCGAAATTCTATCACATTCGTTCAATTTGCGTCGCTCCTATTTCAGATAGCGTATTCGGCAAAGCGGCATCTCAAAGCGCATGAAATGACGAGTAAAATGCACTGTTAAACTTCTAGGGTAGGGCAAACAGAGACCCGATTAGATCATTTTATGTTATGGTTAATTTAAGAATTCAGCAAAATTCTATCACATTTGTTCAATTTACGTCGCTCCTATTTCAGATAGCGTACTGGGCTAGGCGGCAACTTAAACCGCGTGGAATGGCGAGTAAAATGCACTATTAAACTTCTATGATAGGGCAATCAGTGACCCGATTAGATCATTTTATATTATAGTTAATTTAAGAATTCAGCGAAATTCTATCACATTTGTTCAATTTACGTCGCTCCTATTTCAAATAGCGTATTGGGCTAAGCGGCATCTCAAAGCGCATGAAAGGGCGAGTATAATGCAATACTAAACTTCTAGGATAAGGCTAACAGAGACCCGATTAGATCATTTTATATTACGGTTAATATAAGAATTCAGCGTAATTCTATCACATTTGTTCAACTTACGTCGCTCCTATTTCAGTTAGCGTATTGGGCTAAGCGGCATCTCAAAGCGCATGAAATGACGAGTGAAATGCACTATTAAACTTCTAGGGTAGGGCAAGCAGAGACCCGGTTAGATCATTTTATATTACGGTTAATTTAAGAATTCAGCAAAATTCTATCACATTCGTTCAATTTAGGTCGCTCCTATTTCAGATAGCGTACTGGGCTAGGCGGCATCTTAAAGCGCGTGGAATGGCGAGTGAAGTGCACTATTAAACTTCTATGATAGGGCAATCAGAGACCCGATTAGATCATTTTATATTTTGGTTAATATAAGAATTCAGCGAGATTCTATCACATTTGTTCAATTTACGTCGCTCCTATTTCAGATAGCGTATGGGGCTAAGCGGCATCTCAAATCGTATGAAATGGCGAATAAAATGCGCTATTAAAGTTCTAGGCTAGGGCGAACAGAGACCCGATTAGATCATTTTACATTATGGTTAATAAAAGAATTCAGCGAAATTCTATCACGTTTGTTCAATTTACGTCGCTCCTATTTCAGATAGCGTATTGGGCTAAGCGGCATCTCAAAGCGCATGAAATGACGAGTAAAGTGGACTATTAAAGTTCTAGGGTAGGGCAAACAGAGACCCGATTAGACCACTTTATATTATGGTTAATTTAATAATTCAGCGAAATACTATCACATTCGTTCAATTTACGTCGCTCCTATTTCAGATAGTGTATTGGGCTAAGCGGCACCTCAAAGCGCATGGAATGACGAGTGAAATGCACTATTAAACTTCTAGAGTAGGGCGAACAGAGACCCGATTAGATCATTTTATATTATGGTTAATTTAAGAATTCAGCAAAATTCTATCACATTTGTTCAATTTACGTCGCTCCTATTTCGGATAGCGTACTCGGCTAGGCGGCATCCTAAAGCGCGTGGAATGGCGAGTAAAATCCACTATTAAACCTGTAGGCTAGGGCGAACAGAGACCCGATTAGATCATTTTACATTATCGTTAATTTAAGAATTCAGCGAAATTCTATCACATTTGTTCAATTTACGTCGATCCTATTTCAGATAGCGTATTGGGCTAAGCGGCATCTGAAAGCGCATGAAATGTCGAGTAAAATGCACTATTATACTTCTAGGCTAGGGCAAACAGAGACCCGATTAGATCATTTTACATTAAGGATAATATAAGAATACAGCGAAATTCTATCACATTTGTTCAATTTACGTCGCTCCTATTTCATATAGCGTATTGGGCTAAGCGGCATCTCAAAGCGCATGAAATGGCGAGTAAAATGCGCTATTAAAGTTCTAGGCTAGGGCGAACAGAGACCCGATTATATCATTTAAATTATGGTTAATATAAGAATTCAGCGTAATTCTATCACATTTGCTCAATTTACGTCGCTCCTATTTCAGATAGCGTATTGGGCTAAGCGGCATCTCAAAGCGCATGAGATGGCGAGTGAAATGCACTATTAAACTCGTAGGGTAGGGCAAACAGAGACACGATTAGATCATTTTATATTTTGTTTAATATAAGATTTCAGGGAAATTCTAGCACATTTGTTCAATTTACGTCGCTCCTATTTCAGATAGCGTATTGGGCTAAGCGGCATCTCGAAACGCATGAAATGGCGAGTAAAATGCGCTATTAAAGTTCCAGGCTAGGGCGAACAGAGACCCGATTATATCATTTAAATTATGGTTAATATAAGAATTCAGCGAAATTCTATTACATTTGTTCAATTTACGTCGCTCCTATTTCAGATAGCATATTGGGCTAAGCGGCATCTCAAAGCGCATGAAATGACGAGTGAAATGCACTATTAAACTTCTACGGTAGGGCCAACAGAGACCCGATTAGATCATTTTATATTATGGTTAATTTGAGAATTCAGCGAAAATCTATCACATATGTTCAATTTACGTCGCTCCTATTTCAGATAGCGTATTGGGCTAAGCGGCCTCTCAAAGCGCATGAAATGGCGAGTAAAATGCGCTAATAAACTTCTAGGATAAGGCAAACAGGGACCCGATTAGATCATTTTATATTACGGTTAATATAAGAATGCAGCGTAATTCTATCACATTTGTACAATTTACGTCGCTCCTATTTCAGATAGCGTATTGGGCTATGCGGCATCTCAAAGCGCATGAAATGGCGAGTAAAATGCACTATTAAACTTCTAGGGTAGGGCAAACAGAGACCCGATTAGATCATTTTATATTATGGTTAATTTAAGAATTCTGCGAAATTCTATCACACTTGTTCAATTTACGTCGCTCCTAATTCAGATAGCGTATTGGGCTAAGCGGCATTTCAAAGCGCATGAAATGGGGAGTAAAATGCTCTATTAAACTTCTAGGATAAGGCAAACAGAGACCCGATTAGATCATTTTATATTATGGTTAATATAAGAATTAAGCGTAATTCTATCACATTTGTTCAACTTACGTCGCTCCTATTTCAGATAGCGTACTGGGCTTGGCGGCATCTTAAAGCGCGTGGAATTCCGAGTAAAATGCACTACTAAACTTCTATGATAGGGCAATCAGAGGTCGGATTAGATCATTTTATATTTTGTTTAATATTAGATTTCAGGGAAATTCTATCACATTTGTTCAATTTACGTCGCTCCTATTTCAGATAGCGTATTGGACTAAGCGGCATCTTAAAGCGCGTGGATTGGCGCTTGAAATGCACTATTAAACTTCTCTGACAGAGCAATCAGAGACCCGATTAGATCATTTTATATTTTGCTTAATACAAGAATTCAGCGAAATTCTATCACATTTGTTCAATTTACGTCGCTCCTATTTCAGATAGCTTATTGGGCAAAGCGGCATCCCAAAGCGCATGAAAGGGCGTGTAAAATGCACTGTTAAACTTCTAGGGTAGTGCAAACAGAGACCCGATTAGATCATTTTATATTACGGTTAATATAAGAATTCAGCGTAATTCTATCACATTTGTTCAACTTACGTCGCTCCTATTTCAGATAGCGTATTGGGCTAAGCGGCATCTCAATGCACATGAAATGACCAGTGAAATGCACTATTAAACTTCTAGGGTAGGGCGAACAGAGACCCGATTAGATCATTTTACATTAAGGTTAATATAAGAATTCAGGGGAATTCTATCACATTTGTTCAATTTACGTGGCTCCTATTTCAGATAGCGTATTGGGCAAAGCGGCATCTCAAAGCGCATGAAATGACGAGTGAAATGCACTATTAGACTTGTATGGTAGGGCGAACAGAGACCCGAATAGATCATTTTATATTTTGGTTATTATAAGAAATCAGCGAAATTCTATCACATTTGTTCAATTTACGTCGCTCCTATTTCAGATAGCGTATTGGGCTACGCGGCATCTCAAAGCGCATGAAATGACGAGTGCAATGCACTATTAAACTTCTAGGGTAGGGCGAACAGAGACCCGATTAGATCATTTTACATTAAGGTTAATATAAGAATTCAGGGAAATTCTATCACATTTGTTCAATTTACGTCGCTCCTATTACAGATAGCGTATTGGGCTAAGCGGCATCTCAAAGCGCATGAAATGGCGAGTAAAATGCGCTATTAAATTTCCAGGGTAGGGCAAACAGAGACCCGATTATACCATTTTATATTATGGATAATTTAAGAATTCAGCAAAATTCTATCACATTTGTTCAATTTACGTCGCTCCTATTTCAGATAGCGTACTGGGCTAGGCGGCATCTTAAAGCGCCTGGAATGGCGTGTAAAATGCACCATTAAACTTCTATGATAGGGCAATCCGAGACCCGATTAGATCATTTTATATTATGGTTAATTTAAGAATTCAGCGAAATTCTATCACATTTGTTCAATTTACGTCGCTCCTATTTCAGATAGCGTACTGGGCTTGGCGGCATCTTAAAGCGCGTGGAATGCCGAGTAAAATGCACTGCTAAACTTCTATGATAGGGCAATCAGAGACCGGATTAGATCATTTTATATTTTGTTTAACATAAGATTTCAGGGAAATTCTATCACATTTGTTCAATTTACGTCGCTCCTATTTCAGATAGCATATTGGACTAAGCGGCATCTTAAAGCGCGTGGAAGGGCGAGTGAAATGCACTACTAAACTTCTAGGGTAGGGCAAACAGAGACCCGATTAGATCATTTTATATTATGGTTAATTTAATAATTCACCGAAATTCTATCACATTTGTTCAGTTTACGTCGCTCCTATTTCAGATAGCGTAATGGGCTAAGCGGCATCTCAAAGCGCATGAAATGACGAGTAAACTGCACTATTAAAGTTCTGGGGTAGGGCAAACAGAGACCCGATTAGATCATTTTATATTATGGTTAATTTAATAATACAGCAAGATTCTATCACATTTGTTCAATTTACGTCGCTCCTATTCCGGATAGCGTACTGGGCTAGGCGGCATCCTAAAGCGCGTGGTGTGGCGAGTAAAATGCACTATTAATCTTCTATGATAGGGCAATCAGAGACCCGATTAGATCATTTTTTATTTTGGTTAATATAAGAATTCTGCGAAATTCTATCACATTTGTTCAATTTACGTCGCTCCTATTTCAGATAGCGTACTGGGCTATGCGGGAACTTAAACCGCGTGGAATGGCGAGTAAAATGCACTATTAAACTTCTTTGATAGGGCAATCAGTGACCCGATTAGATCATTTTATATTATAGTTAATTTAAGAATTCAGCGAAATTCTATCACATTTGTTCAATTTACATCGCTCCTATTTCAGATAGCGTATTGGGCTAAGCGGCATCTCAAAGCGCATGAAGTGGCGAATAAAATTCACTATTAAACTTCTAGGATAAGGCAACAGAGACCCGATTACATCATTTTACATTATGGTTAATAAAAGAATTCAGCGAAATTCTATCACATTTGTTCAACTTACGTCGCTCCTATTTTAGATAGCGTACTGGGCTAGGCGGCATCTCAAAGCGCATGAAATGACAAGTAAACTGCACTATTAAAGTTCTAGGGTAGGGCAAACAGAGACCCGATTAGATCATTTTATATTATGGTTAATTTAAGAATTCAGCGAAATTCTATCACATTTGTTCAATTTACATCGCTCCTATTTCAGATAGCGTATTGGGCTAAGCGGCAGCTCAAAGCGCATGAAATGGCGAGTAAAATGCACTATTAAACTTCTAGGGTAGGGCAAACAGAGACCCGATTAGATCATCTAATATTATGGTTAATTTAAGAATTCAGCAAAATTCTATCACATTTGTTCAATTTACGTCGCTTCTATTTCAGATAGCATATTGGGCTAAGCGGCATCTCAAAGCGCATGAAATGACGAGTAAACTGCACTATTAAAGTTCTGGGGTAGGGCAAACAGAGACCCGATTAGATCATTTTATATTATGGTTAATTTAAGAATTCAGCGAAATTCTATCACATTCGTTCAATTTGCGTCGCTCCTATTTCAGATAGCGTATTCGGCAAAGCGGCATCTCAAAGCGCATGAAATGACGAGTAAAATGCACTGTTAAACTTCTAGGGTAGGGCAAACAGAGACCCGATTAGATCATTTTATGTTATGGTTAATTTAAGAATTCAGCAAAATTCTATCACATTTGTTCAATTTACGTCGCTCCTATTTCAGATAGCGTACTGGGCTAGGCGGCAACTTAAACCGCGTGGAATGGCGAGTAAAATGCACTATTAAACTTCTATGATAGGGCAATCAGTGACCCGATTAGATCATTTTATATTATAGTTAATTTAAGAATTCAGCGAAATTCTATCACATTTGTTCAATTTACATCGCTCCTATTTCAGATAGCGTATTGGGCTAAGCGGCAGCTCAAAGCGCATGAAATGACGAGTAAACTGCACTATTAAAGCTCTAGGGTAGGGCAAACAGAGACCCGATTAGATCATTTTATATTATGGTTAATTTAATAATACAGCAAGATTCTATCACATTTGTTCAATTTACGTCGCTCCTATTCCGGATAGCGTACTGGGCTAGGCGGCATCCTAAAGCGCGTGGCGTGGCGAGTAAAATGCACTATTAATCTTCTATGATAGGGCAATCAGAGAACCGATTAGATCATTTTATATTTTGGTTAATATAAGAATTCTGCGAAATTCTATCACATTTGTTCAATTTACGTCGCTCCTATTTCAGATAGCGTACTGGGCTATGCGGCAACTTAAACCGCGTGGAATGGCGAGTAAAATGCACTATTAAACTTCTTTGATAGGGCAATCAGTGACCCGATTAGATCATTTTATATTATAGTTAATTTAAGAATTCAGCGAAATTCTATCACATTTGTTCAATTTACATCGCTCCTATTTCAGATAGCGTATTCGGCTAAGCGGCATCTCAAAGCGCATGAAGTGGCGAATAAAATTCACTATTAAACTTCTAGGATAAGGCAAACAGAGACCCGATTAGATCATTTTACATTATGGTTAATAAAAGAATTCAGCGAAATTCTATCACATTTGTTCAACTTACGTCGCTCCTATTTTAGATAGCGTACTGGGCTAGGCGGCATCTTAAAGCGCGTGGAATGGCGAGTAAAATGCGCTACTAAACTTCTATGATAGGGCAATCAGAGACCCGATTAGATCATTTTATATTTTGTTTAATATAAGATTTCAGGGAAATTGTATCACATTTGTTCAATTTACGTCGCTCCTATTTCAGATAGCGTATTTGGCTAAGCGGCATCTCAAAGCGCATGAAGTGGCGAATAAAATTCACTATTAAACTTCTAGGCTAGGGCGAACAGAGACCCGATCAGATCATTTTACATTATGGTTAATAAAAGAATTCAGCGAAATTCTATCACATTTGTTCAACATACGTCGCTCCTATTTCAGATAGCGTATTGTGCTAAGCGGCATCTCAAAGCGCATGAAACGGCGAGTGAAATGCACCATTAGACTTCTATGGTAGGGCGAACAGAGACCCGATTAGATCATTTTACATTAAGGTTAATATAAGAATTCACGGAAATTCTATCACATTTGTTCAATTTATATCCCTCCTATTTCAGATAGCGTATTGGGCTAAGCGGCAGCTCAAAGCGCATGAAATGACGAGTAAACTGCACTATTAAAGTTCTAGGGTAGGGCAAACAGAGACCCGATTAGATCATTTTATATTATGGTTAATTTAATAATACAGCAAGATTCTATCACATTTGTTCAATTTACGTCGCTCCTATTCCGGATAGCGTACTGGGCTAGGCGGCATCCTAAAGCGCGTGGTGTGGCGAGTAAAATGCACTATTAATCTTCTATGGTAGGGCGAACAGAGACCCGATTAGATCATTTTACATTAAGGTTAATATAAGAATTCACGGAAATTCTATCACATTTGTTCAATTTATATCGCTCCTATTTCAGATAGCGTATTGGGCTAAGCGGCAGCTCAAAGCGCATGAAATGGCGAGTAAAATGCACTATTAAACTTCTAGGGTAGGGCAAACAGAGACCCGATTAGATCATCTAATATTATGGTTAATTTAAGAATTCAGCAAAATTCTATCACATTTGTTCAATTTACGTCGCTCCTATTTCAGATAGCATATTGGGCTAAGCGGCATCTCAAAGCGCATGAAATGACGAGTAAACTGCACTATTAAATTTCTGGGGTAGGGCAAACAGAGACCCGATTAGATCATTTTATATTATGGTTAATTTAAGAATTCAGCGAAATTCTATCACATTCGTTCAATTTGCGTGGCTCCTATTTCAGATAGCGTATTCGGCAAAGCGGCATCTCAAAGCGCATGAAATGACGAGTAAAATGCACTGTTAAACTTCTAGGGTAGGGCAAACAGAGACCCGATTAGATCATTTTATGTTATGGTTAATTTAAGAATTCAGCAAAATTCTATCACATTTGTTCAATTTACGTCGCTCCTATTTCAGATAGCGTACTGGGCTAGGCGGCAACTTAAACCGCGTGGAATGGCGAGTAAAATGCACTATTAAACTTCTATGATAGGGCAATCAGTGACCCGATTAGATCATTTTATTTTATAGTTAATTTAAGAATTCAGCGAAATTCTATCACATTTGTTCAATTTACGTCGCTCCTATTTCAAATAGCGTATTGGGCTAAGCGGCATCTCAAAGCGCATGAAAGGGCGAGTATAATGCAATACTAAACTTCTAGGATAAGGCTAACAGAGACCCGATTAGATCATTTTATATTACGGTTAATATAAGAATTCAGCGTAATTCTATCACATTTGTTCAACTTACGTCGCTCCTATTTCAGATAGCGTACTGGGCTTGGCGGCATCTTAAAGCGCGTGGAATTCCGAGTAAAATGCACTACTAAACTTCTATGATAGGGCAATCAGAGGTCGGATTAGATCATTTTATATTTTGTTTAATATTAGATTTCAGGGAAATTCTATCACATTTGTTCAATTTACGTCGCTCCTATTTCAGATAGCGTATTGGACTAAGCGGCATCTTAAAGCGCGTGGATTGGCGCTTGAAATGCACTATTAAACTTCTCTGACAGAGCAATCAGAGACCCGATTAGATCATTTTATATTTTGCTTAATACAAGAATTCAGCGAAATTCTATCACATTTGTTCAATTTACGTCGCTCCTATTTCAGATAGCTTATTGGGCAAAGCGGCATCCCAAAGCGCATGAAAGGGCGTGTAAAATGCACTGTTAAACTTCTAGGGTAGTGCAAACAGAGACCCGATTAGATCATTTTATATTACGGTTAATATAAGAATTCAGCGTAATTCTATCACATTTGTTCAACTTACGTCGCTCCTATTTCAGATAGCGTATTGGGCTAAGCGGCATCTCAATGCACATGAAATGACCAGTGAAATGCACTATTAAACTTCTAGGGTAGGGCGAACAGAGACCCGATTAGATCATTTTACATTAAGGTTAATATAAGAATTCAGGGGAATTCTATCACATTTGTTCAATTTACGTGGCTCCTATTTCAGATAGCGTATTGGGCAAAGCGGCATCTCAAAGCGCATGAAATGACGAGTGAAATGCACTATTAGACTTGTATGGTAGGGCGAACAGAGACCCGAATAGATCATTTTATATTTTGGTTATTATAAGAAATCAGCGAAATTCTATCACATTTGTTCAATTTACGTCGCTCCTATTTCAGATAGCGTATTGGGCTACGCGGCATCTCAAAGCGCATGAAATGACGAGTGCAATGCACTATTAAACTTCTAGGGTAGGGCGAACAGAGACCCGATTAGATCATTTTACATTAAGGTTAATATAAGAATTCAGGGAAATTCTATCACATTTGTTCAATTTACGTCGCTCCTATTACAGATAGCGTATTGGGCTAAGCGGCATCTCAAAGCGCATGAAATGGCGAGTAAAATGCACTATTAAATTTCCAGGGTAGGGCAAACAGAGACCCGATTATACCATTTTATATTATGGATAATTTAAGAATTCAGCAAAATTCTATCACATTTGTTCAATTTACGTCGCTCCTATTTCAGATAGCGTACTGGGCTAGGCGGCATCTTAAAGCGCCTGGAATGGCGTGTAAAATGCACCATTAAACTTCTATGATAGGGCAATCCGAGACCCGATTAGATCATTTTATATTATGGTTAATTTAAGAATTCAGCGAAATTCTATCACATTTGTTCAATTTACGTCGCTCCTATTTCAGATAGCGTACTGGGCTTGGCGGCATCTTAAAGCGCGTGGAATGCCGAGTAAAATGCACTGCTAAACTTCTATGATAGGGCAATCAGAGACCGGATTAGATCATTTTATATTTTGTTTAACATAAGATTTCAGGGAAATTCTATCACATTTGTTCAATTTACGTCGCTCCTATTTCAGATAGCATATTGGACTAAGCGGCATCTTAAAGCTCGTGGAAGGGCGAGTGAAATGCACTACTAAACTTCTAGGGTAGGGCAAACAGAGACCCGATTAGATCATTTTATATTATGGTTAATTTAATAATTCACCGAAATTCTATCACATTTGTTCAGTTTACGTCGCTCCTATTTCAGATAGCGTAATGGGCTAAGCGGCATCTCAAAGCGCATGAAATGACGAGTAAACTGCACTATTAAAGTTCTGGGGTAGGGCAAACAGAGACCCGATTAGATCATTTTATATTATGGTTAATTTAATAATACAGCAAGATTCTATCACATTTGTTCAATTTACGTCGCTCCTATTCCGGATAGCGTACTGGGCTAGGCGGCATCCTAAAGCGCGTGGTGTGGCGAGTAAAATGCACTATTAATCTTCTATGATAGGGCAATCAGAGACCCGATTAGATCATTTTTTATTTTGGTTAATATAAGAATTCTGCGAAATTCTATCACATTTGTTCAATTTACGTCGCTCCTATTTCAGATAGCGTACTGGGCTATGCGGGAACTTAAACCGCGTGGAATGGCGAGTAAAATGCACTATTAAACTTCTTTGATAGGGCAATCAGTGACCCGATTAGATCATTTTATATTATAGTTAATTTAAGAATTCAGCGAAATTCTATCACATTTGTTCAATTTACATCGCTCCTATTTCAGATAGCGTATTGGGCTAAGCGGCATCTCAAAGCGCATGAAGTGGCGAATAAAATTCACTATTAAACTTCTAGGATAAGGCAACAGAGACCCGATTAGATCATTTTACATTATGGTTAATAAAAGAATTCAGCGAAATTCTATCACATTTGTTCAACTTACGTCGCTCCTATTTTAGATAGCGTACTGGGCTAGGCGGCATCTTAAAGCGCGTGGAATGGCGAGTAAAATGCGCTACTAAACTTCTATGATAGGGCAATCAGAGACCCGATTAGATCATTTTATATTTTGTTTAATATAAGATTTCAGGGAAATTGTATCACATTTGTTCAATTTACGTCGCTCCTATTTCAGATAGCGTATTCGGCTAAGCGGCATCTCAAAGCGCATGAAGTGGCGAATAAAATTCACTATTAAACTTCTAGGCTAGGGCGAACAGAGACCCGATCAGATCATTTTACATTATGGTTAATAAAAGAATTCAGCGAAATTCTATCACATTTGTTCAACATACGTCGCTCCTATTTCAGATAGCGTATTGTGCTAAGCGGCATCTCAAAGCGCATGAAACGGCGAGTGAAATGCACCATTAGACTTCTATGGTAGGGCGAACAGAGACCCGATTAGATCATTTTACATTAAGGTTAATATAAGAATTCACGGAAATTCTATCACATTTGTTCAATTTATATCGCTCCTATTTCAGATAGCGTATTGGGCTAAGCGGCAGCTCAAAGCGCATGAAATGACGAGTAAACTGCACTATTAAAGTTCTAGGGTAGGGCAAACAGAGACCCGATTAGATCATTTTATATTATGGTTAATTTAATAATACAGCAAGATTCTATCACATTTGTTCAATTTACGTCGCTCCTATTCCGGATAGCGTACTGGGCTAGGCGGCATCCTAAAGCGCGTGGTGTGGCGAGTAAAATGCATTATTAATCTTCTATGATAGGGCAATCAGAGACCCGATTAGATCATTTTATATTTTGGTTAATATAAGAATTCTGCGAAATTCTATCACATTTGTTCAATTTACGTCGCTCCTATTTCAGATAGCGTACTGGGCTATGCGGCAACTTAAACCGCGTGGAATGGCGAGTAAAATGCACTATTAAACTTCTTTGATAGGGCAATCAGTGACCCGATTAGATCATTTTATATTATAGTTAATTTAAGAATTCAGCGAAATTCTATCACATTTGTTCAATTTACATCGCTCCTATTTCAGATAGCGTATTGGGCTAAGCGGCATCTCAAAGCGCATGAAGTGGCGAATAAAATTCACTATTAAACTTCTAGGATAAGGCAAACAGAGACCCGATTAGATCATTTTACATTATGGTTAATAAAAGAATTCAGCGAAATTCTATCACATTTGTTCAACTTACGTCGCTCCTATTTTAGATAGCGTACTGGGCTAGGCGGCATCTCAAAGCGCATGAAATGACAAGTAAACTGCACTATTAAAGTTCTAGGGTAGGGCAAACAGAGACCCGATTAGATCATTTTATATTATGGTTAATTTAAGAATTCTGCGAAATTCTATCACATTTGTTCAATTTACATCGCTCCTATTTCAGATAGCGTATTGGGCTAAGCGGCAGCTCAAAGCGCATGAAATGGCGAGTAAAATGCACTATTAAACTTCTAGGGTAGGGCAAACAGAGACCCGATTAGATCATCTAATATTATGGTTACTTTAAGAATTCAGCAAAATTCTATCACATTTGTTCAATTTACGTCGCTCCTATTTCAGATAGCATATTGGGCTAAGCGGCATCTCAAAGCGCATGAAATGACGAGTAAACTGCACTATTAAAGTTCTGGGGTAGGGCAAACAGAGACCCGATTAGATCATTTTATATTATGGTTAATTTAAGAATTCAGCGAAATTCTATCACATTCGTTCAATTTGCGTCGCTCCTATTTCAGATAGCGTATTCGGCAAAGCGGCATCTCAAAGCGCATGAAATGACGAGTAAAATGCACTGTTAAACTTCTAGGGTAGGGCAAACAGAGACCCGATTAGATCATTTTATGTTATGGTTAATTTAAGAATTCAGCAAAATTCTATCACATTTGATCAATTTACGTCGCTCCTATTTCAGATAGCGTACTGGGCTAGGCGGCATCTTAAAGCGCGTGGAATGGCAAGTAAAATGCACTATTAAACTTCTAGGCTAGGGCGAACAGAGACCCGATTAGATCATTTTACATTATGGTTAATAAACGAATTCAGCGAAATTCTATCACATTTGTTCATCTTACGTCCCTCCTATTTCAGATAGCGTATTGGGCTAAGCGGCATCTCAAAGCGCATGAAATGGCGAGTAAAATGCAATACTAAACTTCTAGGATAAGGCAAACAGAAACCCGATTAGATCATTTTATATTACGGTTAATATAAGAATTCACGGAAATTCTATCACATTTGTTCAATTTACGTCGCTCCTATTTCAGATAGCGTATTGGGCTAAGCGGCATCTCAAAGCTCATGAAATGGCGAATAAAATGCACTATTAAACTTATAGGCTAGGGCGAACAGAGACCCGATTGGATCATTTTACATTGCGGTTTATAAAAGAATTCAGCGAAATTCTATCACATTTGTTCAACTTACGTCTCTCCTATTTCAGATGGCGTAGTGGGCTAAGCGGCATCTCAAAGCGCATGAAATGACGAGTGAAATGCACTATTAAACTTCATGGGTAAGGCAAAGAGAGACCCGATTAGATCATTTTATATTACGGTTAATATAAGAATTCAGCGTTATTCTATCACATTTGTTCAACCTACGTCGCTCCTATTTCAGATAGCGTACTGGGCTAGGCGGCATCATAAAGCGCGTGGAAGGGCGAGCAAAATGCACTAGTAAACTTGTATGATAGGACAATCAGAGACCCGATTAGACCATTTTATATTTTGTTTAATATAAGAATTCAGCGAAATTCTATCACATTTGTTCAATTTACATCGCTCCTATTTCAGATAGCATATTGGGCTAAGCGGCATCTCAAAGCGCATGAAATGACGAGTGAAATGCACTATTAAACTTCTAGGGTAGGGCGAACAGAGACCCGATTAGATCATTTTACATTATGGTTAAGGAAAGAATTCAGCGAAATTCTATCACATTTGTTCAATTTATATCGCTTCTATTTCAGATAGCGTATTGAGCAAAGCGGCATCTCAAAGCGCATGAAATGACGAGTAAAATGCACTATTAATGTTCTTGGGTGGGGCAAACAGAGACCCGATTAGATTATTTTGTATTATGGTTAATTTAAGAATTCAGCAAAATTCTATCACATTTGTTCAATTTAGGTCGCCCCTATTTCAGATAGCGTACTGGGCTAGGCGGCATCTTAAAGCGCGTGGAATGGCGAGTAAAATCCACTATTAAACTTGTAGGCTAGGGCGAACAGAGACCCGATTAGATCATTTTATATTATGGTTAATTTAAGAATTCAGCGAAATTCTATCACAAATGTTCAATTTACGTCGCTCCTATTTCAGATAGCGTATTGGGCTAAGCCGCATCTCAAAGCGCATGAAATGACGAGTGAAATGCACTATTAAACTTCTAGGGTAGGGCGAACAGAGACCCGATTAGACCATTTTACATTAATGTTAATATAAGAATTCAGGGAAATTCTATCACATTCGTTCAATTTACGTCGCTCATATTTCCTATCGCGTATTGGGATAAGCGGCATCTCAAAGCGCAAGAAATGGCGAGTAAAATGCACTATTAAACTTCTAGGGTAGAGCGAACAGAGACCCGATTAGATCATTTTACATTAAGGTTAATATAAGAATTCAGCGAAATTCTATCACATTTGTTCAATTTACGTCGTTGATATTTCAGATAGCGTATTGGGCTAAGCGGCATCTCAAAGCGCTTGAAATGGCGAATAAAATGCACTATTAAACTTCTAGGCTAGGGCGAACAGAGACCCGATCATATCATTTTACATTATGGTTAATTAAAGAATTCAGCGAAATTCTATCACATTTGTTCAACTTACGTCGCTCCTATTTCAGATAGGGTATTGGGCTAAGCGGTATCTCAAAGCGCATGAAATTGCGAGTGAAATGCACTATTAGACCTCTCTGGTAGGGCGAACAGAGACCCGATTAGATCATTTTAGATTAAGGTTAATATAAGAATTCAGCGAAATTCTATCACATTTGTTCAATTTACGTCGCTCCTATTTCATATAGCGTATTGGGCTAAGCGGCATCTCAAAGCGCATGAAATGGCGAGTAAAATGCGCTATTAAAGTTCTAGGCTAGGGCGAACAGAGACCCGATTATATCATTTAAATTATGGTTAATATAAGAATTCAGCGTAATTCTATCACATTTGCTCAATTTACGTCGCTCCTATTTCAGATAGCGTATTGGGCTAAGCGGCATCTCAAAGCGCATGATATGGCGAGTGAAATGCACTATTAAACTCGTAGGGTAGGGCAAACAGAGACACGATTAGATCATTTTATATTTTGTTTAATATAAGATTTCAGGGAAATTCTAGCACATTTGTTCAATTTACGTCGCTCCTATTTCAGATAGCGTATTGGGCTAAGCGGCATCTCGAAGCGCATGAAATGGCGAGTAAAATGCACTATTATACTTCTAGGCTAGGGAAAACAGAGACCCGATTAGATCATTTTATGTTATGGTTAATTTAAGAATTCAGCAAAATTCTATCACATTTGTTCAATTTACGTCGCTCCTATTTCAGATAGCGTATTGGGCTATGCGGCATCTCAAAGCGCATGAAATGGCGAGTAAAATGCACTATTAATCTTCTATGATAGGGCAATCAGAGACCCGATTAGATCATTTTATATTATGGTTAATTTAAGTATTCAGCAAAATTCTATCACATTTGTTCAATTTACGTCGCTCCTATTTCAGATAGCGTACTGGGCTAGGCGGCAACTTAAACCGCGTGGAATGGCGAGTAAAATGCACTATTAAACTTCTATGATAGGGCAATCAGTGACCCGATTAGATCATTTTATATTATAGTTAATTTAAGAATTCAGCGAAATTCTATCACATTTGTTCAATTTACGTCGCTCCTATTTCAAATAGCGTATTGGGCTAAGCGGCATCTCAAAGCGCATGAAAGGGCGAGTATAATGCAATACTAAACTTCTAGGATAAGGCTAACAGAGACCCGATTAGATCATTTTATGTTATGGTTAGTTTAAGAATTCAGTAAAATTCTATCACATTTGTTCAATTTAGGTCGCTCCTATTTCAGATAGCGTACCGGGCTAAGCGGCATCTCAAAGCGCATGAAATGGCGAGAAAAATGCACTATTAAACTTCTAGGGTAGGGCAAACAGAGACCCGATTAGATCATTTTATATTTTGTTTAATATAAGATTTCAGGGAAATTCTAGCACATTTGTTCAATTTACGTCGCTCATATTTCCCATCGCGTATTGGGATAAGCGGCATCTCAAAGCGCAAGAAATGGCGAGTAAAATGCACTATTAAACTTCTAGGGTAGAGCGAACAGAGACCCGATTAGATCATTTTACATTAAGGTTAATATAAGAATTCAGCGAAATTCTATCACATTTGTTCAATTTACGTCGTTGATATTACAGATAGCGTATTGTGCTAAGCGGCATCTCAAAGCGCATGAAATGGCGAGTAAAATGAACTATTAAACTACTAGGGTAGGGCAAACAGAGACCCGATTAGATCATTTTATGTTATGGTTAATTTAAGAATTCAGTAAAATTCTATCACATTTGTTCAATTTAGGTCGATCCTATTTCAGATAGCGTACCGGGCTAGGCGGCATCTCAAAGCGCATGAATTGGCGAGTAAAATGCACTATTAAACTTCTAGGTCAGGGCAAACAGAGACCCGATTAGATCATTTTATATTATGGTTAATTTAAGAATTCAGCGAAATTCTGTCACATTTGTTTAATTTACGTCGCTCCTATTTCAGATAGCTTATTGGGTTAAGCGGCATCTCAAAGCGCATGAAATGCCGAGTGAAATGCACTATTAAACTTCTAGGGTAGGGCAAACAGAGACCCGATTAGATCATTTTACATTAAGGATAATATAAGAATACAGCGAAATTCTATCACATTTGTTCAATTTACGTCGCTCCTATTTCAGATAGCGTATTGGGCTAAGCGGCATCTCAAATCGTATGAAATGGCGAATAAAATGCGCTATTAAAGTTCTAGGCTAGGGCGAACAGAGACCCGATTAGATCATTTTACATTATGGTTAATTTAAGAATTCAGCGAAATTCTATCACATTTGTTTAAGTTACGTCGCTCCTATTTCAGATAGCTTATTGGGTTAAGCGGCATCTCAAAGCGCATGAAATGGCGAGTAAAATGCACTATTCAACTTCTAGGGTAAGGCAAACAGAGACCCGATTAGATCATTTTATATTACGGTTAATATAAGCATTCAGCGTAATTCAATCACATTTGCTCAATTTACGTCGCTCCTATTTCAGATAGCGTATTGGGCTAAGCGGCATCTCGAAGCGCATGAAATGGCGAGTAAAATGCACTATTATACTTCTAGGCTAGGGAAAACAGAGACCCGATTAGATCATTTTATGTTATGGTTAATTTAAGAATTCAGCAAAATTCTATCACATTTGTTCAATTTATGTCGCTCCTATTGCATATAGCGTATTGGGCTAAGCGGCATCTCAAAGCGCATGAAACGGCGAGTAAAATGCGCTATTAAAGTTCCAGGCTAGGGCGAACAGAGACCCGATTATATCATTTAAATTATGGTTAATATAAGAATTCAGCGAAATTCTATTACATTTGTTCAATTTTCGTCGCTCCTATTTCAGATAGCATATTGGGCTAAGCGGCATCTCAAAGCGCATGAAATGACGAGTGAAATGCACTATTAAACTTCTACGGTAGGGCCAACAGAGACCCGATTAGATCATTTTATATTATGGTTAATTTGAGAATTCAGCGAAAATCTATCACATTTGTTCAATTTACGTCGCTCCTATTTCAGATAGCGTATTGGGCTAAGCGGCCTCTCAAAGCGCATGAAATGGCGAGTAAAATGCGCTAATAAACTTCTAGGATAAGGCAAACAGGGACCCGATTAGATCATTTTATATTACGGTTAATATAAGAATGCAGCGTAATTCTATCACATTTGTACAATTTACGTCGCTCCTATTTCAGATAGCGTATTGGGCTATGCGGCATCTCAAAGCGCATGAAATGGCGAGTAAAATGCACTATTAAACTTCTAGGGTAGGGCAAACAGAGACCCGATTAGATCATTTTATATTATGGTTAATTTAATAATTCACCGAAATTCTATCACATTTGTTCAGTTTACGTCGCTCCTATTTCAGATAGCGTAATGGGCTAAGAGGCATCTCAAAGCGCATGAAATGCCGAGTGAAATGCACTATTACACTTCTATGGTGTGGCGTACAGAGACCCGATTAGATCATTTTTCATTATGATTAATATAAGAATTCAGTGATATTCTATCGCACTTGTTCAATTTACGTCGCTCATATTTCTGATAGCGTATTGGGATAAGCGGCATCTCAAAGCGGAAGAAGTGGCGAGTAAAATGCACTAATAAACTTCTAGGGTAGGGCAAACAGAGACCCGATTAGATCATTTTATATTATGGTTAATATAAGGATTCGGCGAAATTCTATCACATTTGTTCAATTTACGTCGCTCCTATGGCAGATAGCGTATTGGGCTAAGCGGCATCTCAAAGCGCATGAAATGACGAGTGAAATGCACTATTAAACTTCTATGATAGGGCAATCAGAGACCCGATTAGATCATTTTATATTACGGTTAATATAAGAATTCAGCGTAATACTTTCACATTTGTTCAACTAACGTCGCTCCTATTTCAGATAGCTTATTGGGCTAAGCGGCATCTCAAAGTGCATGAAATGACGAGTGAAATGCACTATTAAACTTCTGGGGTAGGGCGAACAAAGACCCGATTAGATCATTTTACATTAAGGTTAATATAAGGATTCGGCGAAATTCTATCACATTTGTTCAATTTACGTCGCTCCTGTTGCAGATAGCGTATTGGGCTAAGCGGCATCTCAAAGCGCGTGGAAGGGCGAGTAAAATGCACCACTAAACTTCTATGATAGGGCAAACAGAGACCCGACTAGATCATTTTATGTTATGGTTAATTTAAGAATGCAGCGAAATTCTATCACATTTGTTCAATTTACGTCGCTCCTATTTCAGATAGCGTATTGGGTTAAGCGGCATCTCAAAGCGCATGAAATGGCGAGTAAAATGCACTATTAGACTTCCAGGGTAGGGCAAACAGAGACCCGATTAGATCATTTTATATTATGGTTAATTTAAGAATTCAGCGAAATTCTATCACATTTGTTTAACTTACGTCGATCCTTTTTCAGATAGCGTCTTGGGCTAAGTGGCATCTCAAAGCGCATGAAATGGCGAGTAAAATGCACTATTAAACTTCTATGGTTGGGCGATCAGATACCCGATTAGATCATTTTATATTATGGTTAATTTAAGAATTCAGCGAAATTCTATCACATTTGTTCAATTTACGTCGCTCCTATTTCAGATAGCTTATTGGGCTAAGCGGCATATCAAAGCGCATGAAATGCCGAGTGAAATGCACTATTAAACTTCTAGGGTATGGCGAACAAAGACCCGATTAGATCATTTTACATTAAGGTTAATATAAGAATTCAGGGAAATTCTACCACATTTGTTCAATTTACGTCGCTCCTATTTCAGATAGCGTATTGTGCTAAGCGCCATCTCAAAGCGCATGAAATGGCGAGTAAAATGCACTATTAAACTTCTATGGTTGGGCGATCAGAGACCCGATTAGATCATTTTATATTATGGTTAATTTAAGAATTCAGCGGAATTCTATCACATTTGTTCAATTTACGTCGCTCCTATTTCAGATAGCGTATTGGGGTAAGCGGCGTCTCAAAGCGCATGAAATGGCGAGTAAAATGCACTATTAAACTTCTAGGGTAAGGCAAACAGAGACCCGATTAGATCATTTTATATTACGGTTAATATAAGAATTCTGCGTAACTCTATCACATTTGTTCAACTTACCTCGCTCCTATTTCAGATAGCGTACTGGGCTAGGCGGCATCTTAAAGCGCGTGGAAGGGCGAGTAAAATACACTTCTAAACTTCTATGATAGGGCAATCAGAGAGCCGATTAGATCATTTTATATTTTGGTTAATATAAGAATTCAGCGAAATTCTATCACATTTGTTCAATTTACGTCGCTCCTATTTCAGATAGCGTATTGGGCTAAGCGGCATCTCAAAGCGCATGAAATGACGAGTGAAATGCACTATTAAACTTCTAGTGTAGGGCAAACAGAGACCCGATTAGATCATTTTATATTATGGTTAATTAAAGAATTCAGCAAAATTCTATCACATTTGTTCAATTTACGTCGTTCGTATTTCAGATAGCGTCCTGGGCTAAGCGGCATCTAATAGCGCATGAAATGGCGAGTATAATGCACTATTAAACTTCTAGGATAAGGCAAACAGAGACCCGATTAGATCATTTTATGTTACGGTTAATATAAGAATTCAGCGTAATTCTATCACATTTGTTCAAGTTACGTCGCTCCTATTTCAGATAGCGTACTGGGCTAGGCGGCATCTTAAAGCGCGTGGAATGGCGAGTAAAATGCACTACTAAACTTCTATGATAGGGCAATCACGCACTCGATTAGATCATTTTATATTTTGTTTAATATAAGATTTCAGGGTCATTCTATCACATTTGTTGAATTTACGTCGCTCCTATTTCAGTTAGCGTTTTCGGTTAAGCGGCATCTCAAAGAGCATGAAATGGCGAATAAAATGCACTATTAAACTTCTAGGCAAGGGCGAACAGAGACCCGATTAGATCATTTTACATTATGGTTAATAAAAGAATTCAGCGAAATTGCATCGCATTTGTTCAATTTACATCGCTCCTATTTTAGATAGCGTATTGGGCTAAGCGGCATATCAAAGCGCATGAAATGACGAGTACAATGCACTATTAAACTTCTAGGGTAGGGCAAACAGAGACCCGATTAGATCATTTTATATTATGGTTAATTTAAGAATTAAGCAAAATTCTATCACATTTGCTCAATTTACGTCGCTCCTATTTCAGATAGCGTATTGGTCTAAGCGGCATCTCAAAGCGCATGAAATGGCGAGTAGAATGCACTATTAAACTTCTAGGGTAGGGCAAACAGAGACCCGATTAGATCATTTTATGTTATGGTTAATTTAAGAATTCAGAAAAATTCTATCACATTTGTTCAATTTACATCGCTCCTATTTCATATAGCGTACTGGGCTAGGCGCCATCTTAAAGCGCGCGGAACGTCGAGTAAAATGCACTATTAAACTTCTAGGGTAGGGCAAACAGAGACCCGATTAGATCATTTTATATTATGGTTAATTTAAGAATTCAGCAAAATTCTATCACATTTGTTCAATTTACGTTGCTCCTATTTCCGATAGCGTACTGGGCTAGGCGGCATCCTAAAGCGCGTGGAGTGGCGAGTAAAATGCACTATTAATCTTCTATGATAGGGCAATCAGAGACCCGATTAGATCATTTTATATTTTGGTTAATATAAGAATTCAGCCAAATTCTATCACATTTGTTCAATTTACGTCGCTCCTATTTCAGATAGCGTACTGGGCTAGGCGGAATCTTAAAGCGCGTGGATTGGCGAGTAAAATGCACTATTAAACTTCTATGATAGGGCAATCAGAGACCCGATTAGAACATTTTATATTATGGTTAATTTAAGAATTAAGCAAAATTCTATCACATTTGCTCAATTTACGTCGCTCCTATTTCAGATAGCGTCCTGGGCTAGGCGGCATCTTAAAGCGCATGAAATGACGAGTGAAATGCACTATAAATCTTCTAGGGTATGGCGAACAGAGGCCCGATTATATCATTTTACATTAAGGTTAATATAAGAAATCAGCGAGATCCTCTCACATTTGTTCACTTTACGTCGCCGATATTTCAGATAGCGTATTGGTCTAAGCGGCATCTCAAAGCGCAAGAAATGGCGAGTAAAATGCACTATTAAGCTTCTAGAGTACGGCAAACAGAGACCCGATTAGATCATTTTATATTATGGTTAATTTAAGAATTCAGCGATATTCTATCACATTAGTTCAATTTACGTGGCTCCTATTGCAGATAGCGTATTGTGCTAAGCGGCATCTCAAAGCGCATGAAATGGCGAGTAAAATGCACTATTAAACTTCTAGGATAAGGCAAACGGAGACCCGATTAGACCATTTTATATTACAGTTAATATAAGAATTCAGCGTTATTCTATCACATTTGTTCAACTTACGTCGCTGATATTTCAGATAGCGTATTGGGCTAAGCGGCATCTCAAAGCGCATGAAATGTCGAGTGAAATGCACTATTAAACATCTAGGATAAGGCAAACAGAGACCCGATTAGACCATTTTATATTACGGTTAATATAAGAATTCAGCGTAATTCTGTCACATTTGTTCAACTTACGTAGCTCCTATTTCAGATAGCGTACTGGGCTAGGCGGCAACTTAAACCGCGTGGAATGGCGAGTAAAATGCACTATTAAACTTCTATGATAGGGCAATCAGAGACCCGATTAGATCATTTTATATTTTGGTTAATATAAGAATCCAGCGAAATTCTATCACATTTGTTCAATTTACGTCGCTCCTATTACAGACAGCTTATTGGGCTTAGCGGCATCTCAAAGCGCATGAAATGATGAGTGAAATGCACTATTAAACTTCTAGGGTAGGGCAAACAGAGACCCGTTTAGATCATTTTATATTATGGTTAATTTAAGAATGCAGCAAAATTCTATCACATTTGTTCAATTTACGTCGTTCCTATTTCAGATAGCGTCCTGGGCTAAGCGGCATCTAATAGCGCATGAAATGGCGAGTATAATGCACTTTTAAACGTCTAGGATAAGGCAAACAGAGACCCGATTAGATCATTTTATGTTACGGTTAATATAAGAATTCAGCGTAATTCTATCACATTTGTTCAAGTTACGTCGCTCCTATTTCAGGTAGCGTACTGGGCTAGGCGGCATCTTAAAGCGCGTGGAATGGCGAGTAAAATGCACTACTAAACTTCTATGATAGGGCAATCACGCACTCGATTAGATCATTTTATATTTTGTTTAATATAAGATTTCAGGGTCATTCTATCACATTTGTTGAATTTACGTCGCTCCTATTTCAGTTAGCATTTTCGGTTAAGCGGCATCTCAAAGGGCATGAAATGGCGAAAAAAATGCACTATTAAACTTCTAGGCAAGGGCGAACAGAGACCCGATTAGATCATTTTACATTATGGTTAATAAAAGAATTCAGCGAAATTCTATCACATTTGTTCATCTTACGTCGCTCGTATTTCAGATAGCGTATTGGGCTAAGCGGCATCTCAAAGCGCATGAATTGACGAGTGAAATGCACTATTAAACTTCTAGGGTAGGGCAATCAGAGACCCGACTAGATCATTTTATATTTTGGTTAATATAAGAATTCAGCGAAATTCTATCACATTTGTTCAACTTACGTCGCTCCAATTTCAGATAGCGTATTGGGCTAAGCGGCATCTCAAAGCGCATGAAATGGCGAGTAAAATGCACTATGAAACTTCTAGGGTATGGCAAAAAGAGACCCGATTAGATCATTTTATATTATGGTTAATTTAAGAATTCAGCAAAATTCTATCACATTTGTTCAATTTACGTCGCTCCTATTTCAGATAGCTTATTGGGCTAAGCGGCATCTCAAAGCACATGAAATGGCGAGTAAAATGCACTATTAAACTTCTAGGGTAGGGCAAACAGAGACACGATTAGATCATTTTATATTATGGTTAATTTAAGAATTCAGCAAAATTCTATCACATTTGTTCAATTTACGTTGCTCCTATTTCCGATAGCGTACTGGGCTAGGCGGCATCCTAAAGCGCGTGGAGTGGCGAGTAAAATGCAATATTAATCTTCTATGATAGGGCAATCAGAGACCCGATTAGATCATTTTATATTTTGGTTAATATAAGAATTCAGCGAATTTCTATCACATTTGTTCAATTTACGTCGCTCCTATTTCTGATAGCGTATTGGGCTAAGCGGCATCTCAAAGCGCATGAAATGGCGAGTAAAATGCACTATTAAACTTCTAGGGTAGGGCAAATAGAGACCCGATTAGATCGTTTTATGTTATGGTTAATTTAAGAATTCAGCAAAATTCTATCACATTTGTTCAATTTACATCGCTCCTATTTCATATAGCGTACTGGGCTAGGCGACATCTTAAAGCGCGCGGAACGTCGAGTAAAATGCACCATTAAACTTCTAGGGTAGGGCAAACAGAGACCCGATTAGATCATTTTATATTATGGTTAATGTAAGAATTCAGCAAAATTCTATCACATTTGTTCAATTTACGTCGCTCCTATTTCAGATAGCGTACAGGCCTAGGCGGCATCTTAAAGCGCGTGGAATGGCGAATAAAATGCACGATTAAAGTTCTAGGCTAGGGCGAACAGAGACCCGATTAGATCATTTTACATTATGGTTAATAAAAGAATTCAGCGAAATTGCATCGCATTTGTTCAATTTACATCGCTCCTATTTCAGATAGCGTATTGGGCTAAGCGGCATATCAAAGCGCATGAAATGCCGAGTAAAATACACTATTAAACTTCTAGGGTAGGGCAAACAGAGATCCGATTAGATCATTTTATATTATGGTTAATTTAAGAATTAAGCAAAATTCTATCACATTTGCTCAATTTACGTCGCTCCTATTTCAGATAGCGTCCTGGGCTAGGCGGCATCTTAAAGCGCGTGGAATGGCGAGTAAAATGTACTGCTAAACTTTTATGATAGGGCAATCAGAGGCCCGAGTAGATCATTTTATATTTTGTTGAATATAAGATTTCAGGGAAATTCTATCACATTTGTTCAATTTACGTCGCTCCTATTTCAGATAGCGTATTGGGCTATGCGGCATCTCAGAGCGCATGAAATGGCGACTAAAATGCAATACTAAACTTCTAGGACAAGGCAAACAGAGACCCGATTAGATCATTTTATATTACGATTAATATAAGAATTCAGCGTAATTCTATCACATTTGTTCAATTTACATCGCTCCTATTTCAGATAGCGTATTGGGCTAAGCGGCATCTCAAAGCGCATGAAATGACGAGTGAAATGCACTATTAAACTTCTAGGATAAGGCAAACAGAGACCCGATTAGATCATTTTATATTACGGTTAATATAAGAATTCAGCGTAATTCTATCACATTTGTTCAACTTACGTCGCTGATATTTCAGATAGCGTATTGGGCTAAGCGGCATCTCAAAGCGCAACAAATGGCGAGTAAAATGCACTATTAAACTTCTAGGGTAGGGCAAACAGAGACCCGATTAGATCATTTTATATTATGGTTAATTTAAGCATTCAGCGATATTCTATCACATTTGTTCATCTTACGTCGCTCGTATTTCAGATAGCGTATTGGGCTAAGCGGCATCTCAAAGCGCATGAAATGACGAGTGAAATGCACTATTAAACTTCTAGGGTAGGGCAATCAGAGACCCGACTAGATCATTTTATATTTTGGTTAATATAAGAATTCAGCGAAATTCTATCACATTTGTTCAACTTACGTCGCTCCAATTTCAGATAGCGTATTGGGCTAAGCGGCATCTCAAAGCGCATGAAATGGCGAGTAAAATGCACTATGAAACTTCTAGGGTATGGCAAAAAGAGATCCGATTAGATCATTTTATATTATGGTTAATTTAAGAATTCAGCAAAATTCTATCACATTTGTTCAATTTACGTCGCTCCTATTTCAGATAGCTTAATGGGCTAAGCGTCATCTCAAAGCGCATGAAATGGCGAGTAAAATGCACTATCAAACTTCTAGGGTAGGGCAAATAGAGACCCGATTAGATCGTTTTATGTTATGGTTAATTTAAGAATACAGCAAAATTCTATCACATTTGTTCAATTTACATCGCTCCTATTTCTGATAGCGTATTGGGCTAAGCGGCATCTCAAAGCGCATGAAATGGCGAGTAAAATGCACTATTAAACTTCTAGGGTAGGGCAAATAGAGACCCGATTAGATCGTTTTATGTTATGGTTAATTTAAGAATTCAGCAAAATTCTATCACATTTGTTCAATTTACATCGCTCCTATTTCATATAGCGTACTGGGCTAGGCGCCATCTTAAAGCGCGCGGAACGTCGAGTAAAATGCACCATTAAACTTCTAGGGTAGGGCAAACAGAGACCCGATTAGATCATTTTATATTATGGTTAATGTAAGAATTCAGCAAAATTCTATCACATTTGTTCAATTTACGTCGCTCCTATTTCAGATAGCGTACACGCCTAGGCGGCATCTTAAAGCGCGTGGAATGGCGAATAAAATGCACGATTAAAGTTCTAGGCTAGGGCGAACAGAGACCCGATTAGATCATTTTACATTATGGTTAATAAAAGAATTCAGCGAAATTGCATCACATTTGTTCAATTTACATCGCTCCTATTTCAGGTAGCGTATTGGGCTAAGCGGCATATCAAAGCGCATGAAATGCCGAGTAAAATGCACTATTAAACTTCTAGGGTAGGGCAAACAGAGATCCGATTAGATCATTTTATATTATGGTTAATTTAAGAATTAAGCAAAATTCTATCACATTTGCTCAATTTACGTCGCTCCTATTTCAGATAGCGTCCTGGGCTAGGCGGCATCTTAAAGCGCGTGGAATGGCGAGTAAAATGTACTGCTAAACTTTTATGATAGGGCAATCAGAGACCCGAGTAGATCATTTTATATTTTGTTGAATATAAGAATTCAGCGAAATTCTATCACATTTGTAAGATTTACATCGCTCCGATTTCAGATAGCTTATTGGGCTAAGCGGCATCTCAAAGCGCATGAAATGGCGAGTAAAATGCACTATTAAACTTCTTGGATAAGGCAAACGGAGACCCGACTAGATCATTTTATATTACGGTTAATATAAGAATTCAGCGTAATTCTGTCACATTTGTTCAACTTACGTAGCTCCTATTTCAGATAGCGTACTGGGCTAGGCGGCAACTTAAACCGCGTGGAATGGCGAGTAAAATGCACTATTAAACTTCTATGATAGGGCAATCAGAGACCCGATTAGATCATTTTATATTTTGGTTAATATAAGAATCCAGCGAAATTCTATCACATTTGTTCAATTTACGTCGCTCCTATTTCAGATAGCGTATTGGGCTAAGCGGCATCTCAAAGCGCACGAAAGGGCGAGTAAAATGCACTATTAAACTTCTAGGGTAGGGCAATCAGAGACCCGATAAGATCATTTTATATTACGGTTAATATAAGAATTCAGCGTAATTCTATCACATCTGTTCAACTAACGTCGCTCCTATTTCAGATAGCGTACTGGGCTAGGCGGCATCTCAAAGCGCGTGGAATGGCGAGTAAAATGCACTCTTAAACATCTGTGATAGGGCAATCAGAGACCCGATTAGATTATTTTATATTTTGGTTAATATAAGAATTCAGCGAAATTCTATCACATTTGTCTAATTTACGTCGCTCCTATTTCAGATAGCGTATTGGGCTAAGCGGCATCTCAAAGCGCATGAAATGGCGAGTAAAATGCACTATTAAACTTCTAGGGTAGGGCAATCAGAGACCCGATTAGATCATTTTATATTATGGTTAATTTAAGAATTCAGCAAAATTCTATCACATTTGTTCAATTTACGTCGTTCCTATTTCAGATAGCATACTGGGCTAGGCGGCATCTTAAAGCGCGTGGAATGGCGAGTAAAATGCACTATTAAACTTCTATGATAGGGCAATCAGAGATCCGATTAGATCATTTTATATTTTGGTTAATATAAGGATGCAGCGTAATTCTATCACATTTGTTCAATTTACGTCGCTCCTATTTCAGATAGCAAATTGTGCTAAGCGGCATCTCAAAGCGCATGAAATGACGAGTGAAATGCACTGTTAAACTTCTAGGGTAGGGCGAACAAAGACCCGATTAGATCATTTTACATTAAGGTTAATATATGAATTCAGCGAAATTCTATCACATTTGTTCAATTTACGTCGGTCCTATTTCAGATAGCGTATTGGGCTAAGCTGAATCTCAAAGCGCAAGAAGTGGCTCGTAAAATGCACTATTAAACTTCTAGGGTAGGGCAAACAGAGACCGGATTAGATAATTTTATATGTTGGTTAATATAAGAATTCAGCGAAATTCTGTCACATTTGTTCAATTTACGTCGCTCCTATTTCATATACCGTATTGGGCTAAGCGGCATCTCAAAGCGCATGAAATGGCGAGTAAAATGCACTATTAAACTTCTAGGATAAGGCAAACGGAGACCCGATTAGATCATTTTATATTTTGGTTAATATAAGAATTCAGCGAAATTCTATCACATTTGTAAGATTTACATCGCTCCGATTTCAGATAGCTTATTGGGCTAAGCGGCATCTCAAAGCGCATGAAATGGCGAGTAAAATGCACTATTAAACTTCTTGGATAAGGCAAACAGAGACCCGACTAGATCATTTTATATTACGGTTAATATAAGAATTCAGCGTAATTCTGTCACATTTGTTCAACTTACGTAGCTCCTATTTCAGATAGCGTACTGGGCTAGGCGGCATATCAAAGCGCATGAAATGCCGAGTAAAATGCACTATTAAACTTCTAGGGTAGGGCAAACGGAGATCCGATTAGATCATTTTATATTATGGTTAATTTAAGAATTAAGCAAAATTCTATCACATTTGCTCAATTTACGTCGCTCCTATTTCAGATAGCGTCCTGGGCTAGGCGGCATCTTAAAGCGCGTGGAATGGCGAGTAAAATGTACTGCTAAACTTTTATGATAGGGCAATCAGAGACCCGAGTAGATCATTTTATATTTTGTTGAATATAAGAATTCAGCGAAATTCTATCACATTTGTAAGATTTACATCGCTCCGATTTCAGATAGCTTATTGGGCTAAGCGGCATCTCAAAGCGCATGAAATGGCGAGTAAAATGCACTATTAAACTTCTTGGATAAGGCAAACAGAGACCCGACTAGATCATTTTATATTACGGTTAATATAATAATTCAGCGTAATTCTGTCACATTTGTTCAACTTACGTAGCTCCTATTTCAGATAGCGTACTGGGCTAGGCGGCAACTTAAACCGCGTGGAATGGCGAGTAAAATGCACTATTAAACTTCTATGATAGGGCAATCAGAGACCCGATTAGATCATTTTATATTTTGGTTAATATAAGAATCCAGCGAAATTCTATCACATTTGTTCAATTTACGTCGCTCCTATTTCAGACAGCGTATTGGGCTAAGCGGCATCTCAAAGCGCACGAAAGGGCGAGTAAAATGCACTATTAAACTTCTAGGGTAGGGCAATCAGAGACCCGATAAGATCATTTTATATTACGGTTAATATAAGAAATCAGCGTAATTCTATCACATCTGTTCAACTAACGTCGCTCCTATTTCAGATAGCGTACTGGGCTAGGCGGCATCTCAAAGCGCGTGGAATGGCGAGTAAAATGCACTCTTAAACATCTGTGATAGAGCAATCAGAGACCCGATTAGATTATTTTATATTTTGGTTAATATAAGAATTCAGCGAAATTCTATCACATTTGTCTAATTTACGTCGCTCCTATTTCAGATAGCGTATTGGGCTAAGCGGCATCTCAAAGCGCATGAAATGGCGAGTAAAATGCACTATTAAACTTGTAGGGTAGGGCAATCAGAGACCCGATTAGATCATTTTATATTATGGTTAATTTAAGAATTCAGCAAAATTCTATCACATTTGTTCAATTTACGTCGTTCCTATTTCAGATAGCATACTGGGCTAGGCGGCGTCTTAAAGCGTGTGGAATGGCGAGTAAAATGCACTATTAAACTTCTATGATAGGGCAATCAGAGATCCGATTAGATCATTTTATATTTTGGTTAATATAAGGATGCAGCGTAATTCTATCACATTTGTTCAATTTACGTCGCTCCTATTTCAGATAGCAAATTGTGCTAAGCGGCATCTCAAAGCGCATGAAATGACGAGTGAAATGCACTGTTAAACTTCTAGGGTAGGGCGAACAAAGACCCGATTAGATCATTTTACATTAAGGTTAATATATGAATTCAGCGAAATTCTATCACATTTGTTCAATTTACGTCGTTCCTATTTCAGATAGCATACTGGGCTAGGCGGCATCTTAAAGCGCGTGGAATGGCGAGTAAAATGCACTATTAAACTTCTATGATAGGGCAATCAGAGATCCGATTAGATCATTTTATATTTTGGTTAATATAAGGATGGAGCGTAATTCTATCACATTTGTTCAATTTACGTCGCTCCTATTTCAGATAGCAAATTGTGCTAAGCGGCATCTCAAAGCGCATGAAATGACGAGTGAAATGCACTGTTAAACTTCTAGGGTAGGGCGAACAAAGACCCGATTAGATCATTTTACATTAAGGTTAATATATGAATTCAGCGAAATTCTATCACATTTGTTCAATTTACGTCGGTCCTATTTCAGATAGCGTATTGGGCTAAGCTGAATCTCAAAGCGCAAGAAGTGGCTCGTAAAATGCACTATTAAACTTCTAGGGTAGGGCAAACAGAGACCGGATTAGATAATTTTATATGTTGGTTAATATAAGAATTCAGCGAAATTCTGTCACATTTGTTCAATTTACGTCGCTCCTATTTCATATACCGTATTGGGCTAAGCGGCATCTCAAAGCGCATGAAATGGCGAGTAAAATGCACTATTAAACTTCTAGGATAAGGCAAACGGAGACCCGATTAGATCATTTTATATTTTGGTTAATATAAGAATTCAGCGAAATTCTATCACATTTGTAAGATTTACATCGCTCCGATTTCAGATAGCTTATTGGGCTAAGCGGCATCTCAAAGCGCATGAAATGGCGAGTAAAATGCACTATTAAACTTCTTGGATAAGGCAAACAGAGACCCGACTAGATCATTTTATATTTTGGTTAATATAAGAATCCAGCGAAATTCTATCACATTTGTTCAATTTACGTCGCTCCTATTTCAGATAGCGTATTGGGCTAAGCGGCATCTCAAAGCGCACGAAAGGGCGAGTAAAATGCACTATTAAACTTCTAGGGTAGGGCAATCAGAGACCCGATAAGATCATTTTATATTACGGTTAATATAAGAATTCAGCGTAATTCTATCACATCTGTTCAACTAACGTCGCTCCTATTTCAGATAGCGTACTGGGCTAGGCGGCATCTCAAAGCGCGTGGAATGGCGAGTAAAATGCACTCTTAAACATCTGTGATAGAGCAATCAGAGACCCGATTAGATTATTTTATATTTTGGTTAATATAAGAATTCAGCGAAATTCTATCACATTTGTCTAATTTACGTCGCTCCTATTTCAGATAGCGTATTGGGCTAAGCGGCATCTCAAAGCGCATGAAATGGCGAGTAAAATGCACTATTAAACTTCTAGGGTAGGGCAATCAGAGACCCGATTAGATCATTTTATATTATGGTTAATTTAAGAATTCAGCAAAATTCTATCACATTTGTTCAATTTACGTCGTTCCTATTTCAGATAGCATACTGGGCTAGGCGGCATCTTAAAGCGCGTGGAATGGCGAGTAAAATGCACTATTAAACTTCTATGATAGGGCAATCAGAGATCCGATTAGATCATTTTATATTTTGGTTAATATAAGGATGCAGCGTAATTCTATCACATTTGTTCAATTTACGTCGCTCCTATTTCAGATAGCAAATTGTGCTAAGCGGCATCTCAAAGCGCATGAAATGACGAGTGAAATGCACTGTTAAACTTCTAGGGTAGGGCGAACAAAGACCCGATTAGATCATTTTACATTAAGGTTAATATATGAATTCACCGAAATTCTATCACATTTGTTCAATTTACGTCGGTCCTATTTCAGATAGCGTATTGGGCTAAGCTGAATCTCAAAGCGCAAGAAGTGGCTCGTAAAATGCACTATTAAACTTCTAGGGTAGGGCAAACAGAGACCGGATTAGATAATTTTATATGTTGGTTAATATAAGAATTCAGCGAAATTCTGTCACATTTGTTCAATTTACGTCGCTCCTATTTCATATACCGTATTGGGCTAAGCGGCATCTCAAAGCGCATGAAATGGCGAGTAAAATGCACTATTAAACTTCTAGGATAAGGCAAACGGAGACCCGATTAGATCATTTTATATTTTGGTTAATATAAGAATTCAGCGAAATTCTATCACATTTGTAAGATTTACATCGCTCCGATTTCAGATAGCTTATTGGGCTAAGCGGCATCTCAAAGCGCATGAAATGGCGAGTAAAATGCACTATTAAACTTCTTGGATAAGGGAAACAGAGACCCGACTAGATCATTTTATATTACGGTTAATATAAGAATTCAGCGTAATTCTGTCACATTTGTTCAACTTACGTAGCTCCTATTTCAGATAGCGTACTGGGCTAGGCGGCATATCAAAGCGCATGAAATGCCGTGTAAAATGCACTATTAAACTTCTAGGGTAGGGCAAACGGAGATCCGATTAGATCATGTTATATTATGGTTAATTTAAGAATTAAGCAAAATTCTATCACATTTGCTCAATTTACGTCGCTCCTATTTCAGATAGCGTCCTGGGCTAGGCGGCATCTTAAAGCGCGTGGAATGGCGAGTAAAATGTACTGCTAAACTTTTATGATAGGGCAATCAGAGACCCGAGTAGATCATTTTATATTTTGTTGAATATAAGAATTCAGCGAAATTCTATCACATTTGTAAGATTTACATCGCTCCGATTTCAGATAGCTTATTGGGCTAAGCGGCATCTCAAAGCGCATGAAATGGCGAGTAAAATGCACTATTAAACTTCTTGGATAAGGCAAACAGAGACCCGACTAGATCATTTTATATTACGGTTAATATAAGAATTCAGCGTAATTCTGTCACATTTGTTCAACTTACGTAGCTCCTATTTCAGATAGCGTACTGGGCTAGGCGGCAACTTAAACCGCGTGGAATGGCGAGTAAAATGCACTATTAAACTTCTATGATAGGGCAATCAGAGACCCGATTAGATCATTTTATATTTTGGTTAATATAAGAATCCAGCGAAATTCTATCACATTTGTTCAATTTACGTCGCTCCTATTTCAGATAGCGTATTGGGCTAAGCGGCATCTCAAAGCGCACGAAAGGGCGAGTAAAATGCACTATTAAACTTCTAGGGTAGGGCAATCAGAGACCCGATAAGATCATTTTATATTACGTTTAATATAAGAAATCAGCGTAATTCTATCACATCTGTTCAACTAACGTCGCTCCTATTTCAGATAGCGTACTGGGCTAGGCGGCATCTCAAAGCGCGTGGAATGGCGAGTAAAATGCACTCTTAAACATCTGTGATAGAGCAATCAGAGACCCGATTAGATTATTTTATATTTTGGTTAATATAAGAATTCAGCGAAATTCTATCACATTTGTCTAATTTACGTCGCTCCTATTTCAGATAGCGTATTGGGCTAAGCGGCATCTCAAAGCGCATGAAATGGCGAGTAAAATGCACTATTAAACTTGTAGGGTAGGGCAATCAGAGACCCGATTAGATCATTTTATATTATGGTTAATTTAAGAATTCAGCAAAATTCTATCACATTTGTTCAATTTACGTCGTTCCTATTTCAGATAGCATACTGGGCTAGGCGGCGTCTTAAAGCGCGTGGAATGGCGAGTAAAATGCACTATTAAACTTCTATGATAGGGCAATCAGAGATCCGATTAGATCATTTTATATTTTGGTTAATATAAGGATGCAGCGTAATTCTATCACATTTGTTCAATTTACGTCGCTCCTATTTCAGATAGCAAATTGTGCTAAGCGGCATCTCAAAGCGCATGAAATGACGAGTGAAATGCACTGTTAAACTTCTAGGGTAGGGCGAACAAAGACCCGATTAGATCATTTTACATTAAGGTTAATATATGAATTCAGCGAAATTCTATCACATTTGTTCAATTTACGTCGGTCCTATTTCAGATAGCGTATTGGGCTAAGCTGAATCTCAAAGCGCAAGAAGTGGCTCGTAAAATGCACTATTAAACTTCTAGGGTAGGGCAAACAGAGACCGGATTAGATAATTTTATATGTTGGTTAATATAAGAATTCAGCGAAATTCTGTCACATTTGTTCAATTTACGTCGCTCCTATTTCATATACCGTATTGGGCTAAGCGGCATCTCAAAGCGCATGAAATGGCGAGTAAAATGCACTATTAAACTTCTAGGATAAGGCAAACGGAGACCCGATTAGATCATTTTATATTTTGGTTAATATAAGAATTCAGCGAAATTCTATCACATTTGTAAGATTTACATCGCTCCGATTTCAGATAGCTTATTGGGCTAAGCGGCATCTCAAAGCGCATGAAATGGCGAGTAAAATGCACTATTAAACTTCTTGGATAAGGCAAACAGAGACCCGACTAGATCATTTTATATTACGGTTAATATAAGAATTCAGCGTAATTCTGTCACATTTGTTCAACTTACGTAGCTCCTATTTCAGATAGCGTACTGGGCTAGGCGGCAACTTAAACCGCGTGGAATGGCGAGTAAAATGCACTATTAAACTTCTAGGCAAGGGCGAACAGAGACCCGATTAGATCATTTTACATTATGGTTAATAAAAGAATTCAGCGAAATTCTATCACATTTGTTCATCTTACGTCGCTCGTATTTCAGATAGCGTATTGGGCTAAGCGGCATCTCAAAGCGCATGAAATGACGAGTGAAATGCACTATTAAACTTCTAGGGTAGGGCAATCAGAGACCCGACTAGATCATTTTATATTACGATTAATATAAGAATTCAGCGTAATTCTATCACATTTGTTCAATTTACATCGCTCCTATTTCAGATAGCGTATTGGGCTAAGCGGCATCTCAAAGCGCATGAAATGACGCGTGAAATGCACTATTAAACTTCTAGGATAAGGCATACAGAGACCCGATTAGATCATTTTATATTACGGTTAATATAAGAATTCAGCGTAATTCTATCACATTTGTTCAACTTACGTCGCTGATATTTCAGATAGCGTATTGGGCTAAGCGGCATCTCAAAGCGCAACAAATGGCGAGTAAAATGCACTATTAAACTTCTAGGGTAGGGCAAACAGAGACCCGATTAGATCATTTTATATTATGGTTAATTTAAGCATTCAGCGATATTCTATCACATTTGTTCAATTTACGTCGCTCCTATTTCAGATAGCGTATTGGGCTAAGCGGCATCTCAAAGCGCATGAAATGACGAGTGAAATGCACTATTAAACTTCTTGGATAAGGCAAACAGAGACCCGATTAGATCATTTTATATTACGGTTAATATAAGAATTCAGCGTAATTCTATCACATTTGTTCAACTTACGTCGCTGATATTTCAGATAGCGTATTGGGCTAAGCGGCATCTCAAAGCGCAACAAATGGCGAGTAAAATGCACTATTAAACTTCTAGGGTAGGGCAAACAGAGACCCGATTAGATCATTTTATATTATGGTTAATTTAAGCATTCAGCGATATTCTATCACATTTGTTCAATTTACGTCGCTCCTATTGCAGATAGCGTATTGGGCTAAGCGGCATCTCAAAGCGCATGAAATGGCGAGTAAAATGCACTACTAAACTTCTAGGATAAGGCAAACGGAGACCCGATTAGACCATTTTATATTACGGTTAATATAAGAATTCAGCGTTATTCTATCACATTTGTTCAACTTACGTCGCTCCTATTTCAGATAGCGTACTGGGCTAGGCGGCATCTTAAAGCGCGTGGAATGGCGAGCAAAATGCACTCTTAAACTTCTATGATAGGGCAATCAGAGACCCGATTAGATCATTTTATATTTTGGTTAATATAAGAATTCAGCGAAATTCTATCACATTTGTAAGATTTACATCGCTCCGATTTCAGATAGCTTATTGGGCTAAGCGGCATCTCAAAGCGCATGAAATGGCGAGTAAAATGCACTATTATACTTCTTGGATAAGGCAAACAGAGACCCGACTAGATCATTTTATATTACGGTTAACATAAGAATTCAGCGTAATTCTGTCACATTTGTTCAACTTACGTAGCTCCTATTTCAGATAGCGTACTGGGCTAGGCGGCAACTTAAACCGCGTGGAATGGCGAGTAAAATGCACTATTAAACTTCTAGGCAAGGGCGAACAGAGACCCGATTAGATCATTTTACGTTATGGTTAATAAAAGAATTCAGCGAAATTCTATCACATTTGTTCATCTTACGTCGCTCGTATTTCAGATAGCGTATTGGGCTAAGCGGCATCTCAAAGCGCATGAAATGACGAGTGAAATGCACTATTAAACTTCTAGGGTAGGGCAATCAGAGACCCGACTAGATCATTTTATATTTTGGTTAATATAAGAATTCAGCGAAATTCTATCACATTTGTTCAACTTACGTCGCTCCAATTTCAGATAGCGTATTGGGCTAAGCGGCATCTCAAAGCGCATGAAATGGCGAGTAAAATGCACTATGAAACTTCTAGGGTATGGCAAAAAGAGACCCGATTAGATCATTTTATATTATGGTTAATTTAAGAATTCAGCAAAATTCTATCACATTTGTTCAATTTACGTCGCTCCTATTTCAGATAGCTTAATGGGCTAAGCGGCATCTCAAAGCGCATGAAATGGCGAGTAAAATGCACTATTAAACTTCTTGGGTAGGGCAAATAGAGACCCGATTAGATCGTTTTATGTTATGGTTAATTTAAGAATACAGCAAAATTCTATCACATTTGTTCAATTTACATCGCTCCTATTTCTGATAGCGTATTGGGCTAAGCGGCATCTCAAAGCGCATGAAATGGCGAGTAAAATGCACTATTAAACTTCTAGGGTAGGGCAAATAGAGACCCGATTAGATCGTTTTATGTTATGGTTAATTTAAGAATTCAGCAAAATTCTATCACATTTGTTCAATTTACATCGCTCCTATTTCACATAGCGTACTGGGCTAGGCGCCATCTTAAAGCGCGCGGAACGTCGAGTAAAATGCACTATTAAACTTCTAGGGTAGGGCAATCAGAGACCCGATAAGATCATTTTATATTACAGTTAATATAAGAATTCAGCGTAATTCTATCACATCTGTTCAACTAACGTCGCTCCTATTTCAGATAGCGTACTGGGCTAGGCGGCATCTCAAAGCGCGTGGAATGGCGAGTAAAATGCACTCTTAAACATCTGTGATAGAGCAATCAGAGACCCGATTAGATTATTTTATATTTTGGTTAATATAAGAATTCAGCGAAACTCTATCACATTTGTCTAATTTACGTCGCTCCTATTACAGATAGCTTATTGTGCTTAGCGGCATCTCAAAGCGCATGAAGTGACGAGTGAGATTTACTATTAAACCTCTAGGGTAAGGCAAGCAGAGACCCGATTAGATCATTTCATATTATGGTTAATTTAAGAATTCAGCAAAATTCTATCACATTTGTTCAATTTACGTCGTTCCTATTTCAGATAGCGTACTGGCCTAGGCGGCATCTTAAAGCGCGTGGAATGGCCAGTAAAATGCACTATTAAACTTCTATGATAGGGCAATCAGAGACCCGATTAGATCATTTAATATTTTGGTTAATATAAGAATTCAGCGTAATGCTATCACATTTGTTCAATTTACGTCGCTCCTATTACAGACAGCTTATTGGGCTTAGCGGCATTTCAAAGCGTATGAAATGACGAGTGAAATGCACTATTAAACTTCTAGGGTAGGGCAAACAGAGACCCGATTAGATCATTTTATATTATGGTTAATTTAAGAATTCAGCAAAATTCTATCACATTTGTTCAATTTACGTCGTTCCTATTTCAGATAGCGTCCTGGGCTAAGCGGCATCTAATAGCGCATGAAATGCCGAGTATAATGCACTATTAAACTTCTAGGATAAGGCAAACAGAGACCCGATTAGATCATTATATGTTACGGTTAATATAAGAATTCAGCGTAATTCTATCACATTTGTTCAAGTTACGTCGCTCCTATTTCAGATAGCGTACTGGGCTAGGCGGCATCTTAAAGCGCGTGGAATGGCGAGTAAAATGCACTACTAAACTTCTATGATAGGGCAATCAGGCACCCGATTAGATCATTTTATATTTTGTTTAATATAAGATTTCAGGGTAATTCTATCACATTTGTTGAATTTACTTCGCTCCTATTTCAGTTAGCGTATTCGGCTAAGCGGCATCTCAAAGAGCATGAAATGGCGAATAAGATGCACTATTAAACTTCTAGGCAAGGGCGAACAGAGACCCGATTAGATCATTTTACATTATGGTTAATAAAAGAATTCAGCGAAATTCTATCACATTTGTTCATCTTATGTCGCTCGTAATTCAGATAGCGTATTGGGCGAAGCGGCATCTCAAAGCGCATGAAATGACGCGTGAAATGCACTATTAAACTTCTAGGATAAGGCATACAGAGACCCGATTAGATCATTTTATATTACGGTTAATATAAGAATTCAGCGTAATTCTATCACATTTGTTCAACTTACGTCGCTGATATTTCAGATAGCGTATTGGGCTAAGCGGCATCTCAAAGCGCAACAAATGGCGAGTAAAATGCACTATTAAACTTCTAGGGTAGGGCAAACAGAGACCCGATTAGATCATTTTATATTATGGTTAATTTAAGCATTCAGCGATATTCTATCACATTTGTTCAATTTACGTCGCTCCTATTTCAGATAGCGTATTGGGCTAAGCGGCATCTCAAAGCGCATGAAATGACGAGTGAAATGCACTATTAAACTTCTTGGATAAGGCAAACAGAGACCCGATTAGATCATTTTATATTACGGTTAATATAAGAATTCAGCGTAATTCTATCACATTTGTTCAACTTACGTCGCTGATATTTCAGATAGCGTATTGGGCTAAGCGGCATCTCAAAGCGCAACAAATGGCGAGTAAAATGCACTATTAAACTTCTAGGGTAGGGCAAACAGAGACCCGATTAGATCATTTTATATTATGGTTAATTTAAGCATTCAGCGATATTCTATCACATTTGTTCAATTTACGTCGCTCCTATTGCAGATAGCGTATTGGGCTAAGCGGCATCTCAAAGCGCATGAAATGGCGAGTAAAATGCACTATTAAACTTCTAGGATAAGGCAAACAGAGACCCGATTAGATCATTTTATATTACGGTAAATATAAGAATTCAGCGTAATTCTGTCACATTTGTTCAACTTACGTAGCTCCTATTTCAGATAGCGTATTGGGCGAAGCGGCATCTCAAAGCGCATGAAATGACGAGTAAAATGCACTATTAAACTTCTCGGGTAGGGCAAACAGAGACCCGATTAGATCATTTTATATTATAGTGAATTTAAGAGTTCAGCGAAATTCTCTCACATTTGTTCAATTTACGTCGCTCCTATTTCAGATAGCGTATTGGGCTAAGCGGCATCTCAAAGCGCATGAAATGGCGAATACAATGCACTATTAGACTTCTAGGCTAGGGCGAACAGAGACCCGATTAGATCATTTTACATTATGGTTAACAAAAGAATTCAGCGAAATTCTATCACATTTGTTCAACTTCCGTCGCTCCTATTTCAGATAGCGTATTGGGCTAAGCGGCATCTCAAAGCGCATGAAATGACGAGTAAAATGCACTATTAAAATTCTATGATAGGTCAATCAGAGACCCGATTAGATCATTTTATATTATGGTTAAGTTAAGAATTCAGCAAAATTCTATCACATTTGTTCAATTTACGTCGTTCCTATTTCAGATAGCGTCCTGGGCTAAGCGGCATCTAAAAGCGCATGAAATGGCGAGTATAATGCACTATTATACTTCTAGGATAAGGCAAACAGAGACCCGATTAGATCATTTTATATTATGGTTAATTTAAGAATTCAGCGAAATTCTATCACATTTGTTCAATTTACGTCGCTCCTATTTCAGATAGCGTATTGGGCTAAGCGGCATCTGAAAGCGCATGAAATGGCGAGTAAAACGCACTGTTAAACTTCTAGGCTAGGGCAAATAAAGACCCGATTAAATCATTTTATATTATGTTTAATGTAAGAATTCAGCGAAATTCTATCACAGTTATTCAATTTACGCCGCTCCTATTTCAGATAGCGTATTGGGCTAAGCGGCATCTGAAGGCGCATGAAATGGCGAGTAAAATGCACTATTAAACTTCTAGGCTAGGGCGAACAGAGACCCGATTAGATCATTTTACATTAAGGTTAATATAAGAATTCACGGAAATTCTATCACATTTGTTCAATTTACGTCGCTCCTATTTCAGATAGCGTATTGGGATATGCGGCATCTCAAAGCGCATGAAATGGCGAGTACAATGCACTATTAAACGTCTAGGGTAAGGCAAACAAAGACCCGATTAAATCATTTTATATTATGGTTAATATAAGAATGCAGCGTAATTCTATCACATTCGATCAATTTACGTCGCTCCTATTTCAGATAGCGTATTGGGCTACGCGGCATCTCAAAGCGCATGAAATGGCGAGTAAAATGCACTATTAAACTTCTATGATAGGGCAATCGGAGACCCGATTAGATCATTTTATATTTTGGTTAATATAAGAATTCAGCGAAATTCTATCACATATTTTCAATTTACGTCGTTCCTATTTCAGGTAGCTTATTGGGCTAAGCGGCATCTCAAAGCGCATGAAATGGCGAATAAAATGCACTATTAAACTTCTAGGCTAGGGCGAACAGAGACCCGATTAGATCATTTTATGTTACGGTTAATTTAAGAATTCAGCAATATTCTATCACATTTGTTCAATTTACGTCGTTCCTATTTGAGATAGCGTACTGGGCTCGGCGGCATCATAAAGCGCGTGGAGTAGCGTGTGAAATGCACTATTAAACTACTAGGGCAGGGCAAACAAAGACCCGATTAAATCATTTTATATTATGGTTAATTTAAGAATTCAGCGCAATTCTATCACATTCGTTCAATTTACGTCGCTCCTATTTCAGGTAGCGTATTGGGCAATGCGGCATCTCGAAGCGCATGAAATGGCGAGTATAATGCACTGTTAAACTTGTAGGATAAGGCAAACAGAGACCCGATTAGATCATTTTATATTACGGTTAATATAAGAATTTGGCGTAATTCTATTACATTTGTTCAACTTACGTCGCTCCTATTTCAGATAGCGTACTGGGCTAGGCGGCATCTTAAAGCGCGTGGAATGGCGAGTAAAATGCACTATATAAACTTCTATGATAGGGCAATCAGAGACCCGATTAAATCATTTTATATTATGGTTAATTTAAGAATTCAGCGAAATTCTATCACATTTGTTCAATTTACGTCGCTCCTATTTCAGATAGTGTATTGGGCTAAGCGGCATCTGAAAGCGCATGAAATGGCGAGTAAAATGCACTATTAAACTTCTAGGGTAGAGCAATCAGAGACCCGATTAGATCATTTTATATTTTGTTTAATATAAGATTTCAGGGAAATTCTATCACATTTGTTCAATTTACGTCGCTCCTATTTCAGATAGCGTATTGGGCTAAGCGGCATCTCAAAGCGCATGAAATGGCGAACAAAATGCACTATTTAAGTTCTAGGCTAGGGCGAACAGAGACCAGATTAGATCATTTTATATTTTGGTTAACATAAGAGTTCTGCGAAATTCTATCACATTTGTTCAATTTACGTCGCTCCTATTTCAGATAGCTTATTGGGCTTAGCGGCATCTCAAAGCGCATGAAGTGACGAGTGAAATGCACTATTAAACTTCTAGGGTAGGGCAAACAGAGACCCGCTTAGATCATTTTATATTATGGTTAATTTAAGAATTCAGCAAAATTCCATCACATTTGTTCAACTTACGTCGCTCCTATTTCAGATAGCGTACTGGGCTAGGCAGCATCTTAAAGCTCATGGAATGACGAGTGAAATGCACTATTAAACTTCTAGGGTAGGGCAAACAGAGACCCGATTAGATCATTTTATGTTATGGTTAATGTAAAAATTCAGCGAAATTCTATCACATTTGTTCAATTTACGTCGCTCCTATTTCAGATAGCGTATTGGGCTAAGCGGCATCTGAAGGCGCATGAAATGGCGAGTAAAATGCACTATTAAACTTCTAGGCTAGGGCGAACAGAGACCCGATTAGATCATTTTACATTAAGGTTAATATAAGAATTCACGGAAATTCTATCACATTTGTTCAATTTACGTCGCTCCTATTTCAGATAGCGTATTGAGATATGCGGAATCTCAAAGCGCATGAAATGGCGAGTACAATGCACTATTAAACGTCTAGGGTAAGGCAAACAAAGACCCGATTAAATCATTTTATATTATGGTTAATATAAGAATGCAGCGTAATTCTATCACATTCGATCAATTTACGTCGCTCCTATTTCAGATAGCGTATTGGGCTACGCGGCATCTCAAAGCGCATGAAATGGCGAGTAAAATGCACTATTAAACTTCTATGATAGGGCAATCGGAGACCCGATTAGATCATTTTATATTTTGGTTAATATAAGAATTCAGCGAAATTCTATCACATATGTTCAATTTACGTCGTTCCTATTTCAGGTAGCTTATTGGGCTAAGCGGCATCTCAAAGCGCATGAAATGACGAGTGAAATGCACTATTAAACTTCTATGGTAGGGTGAACAGAGACTCGATTAGATCATTTTACATTAATGTTAATATGAGAATTCAGCGAAATTCTATCACATTTGTTCAATTTACGTTGCTCATATTTCAGATAGCGTATTGGGCTAAGCGGCATCACAAAGCGCATGAAATGGCGAATAAAATGCACTATTAAACTTCTAGGCTAGGGCGAACAGAGACCCGATTAGATCATTTTATATTACGGTTAATTTAAGAATTCAGCAATATTCTATCACATTTGTTCAATTTACGTCGTTCCTATTTGAGATAGCGTACTGGGCTCGGCGGCATCATAAAGCGCGTGGAGTGGCGAGTGAAATGCACTATTAAACTACTAGGGCAGGGCAAACAAAGACCCGATTAAATCATTTTATATTATGGTTAATTTAAGAATTCAGCGCATTTCTATCACATTCGTTCAATTTACGTCGCTCCTATTTCAGGTAGCGTATTGGGCAATGCGGCATCCCGAAGCGCATGAAATGGCGAGTATAATGCACTGTTAAACTTGTAGGATAAGGCAAACAGAGACCCGATTAGATCATTTTATATTACGGTTAATATAAGAATTTGGCGTAATTCTATTACATTTGTTCAACTTACGTCGCTCCTATTTCAGATAGCGTACTGGGCTAGGCGGCATCTTAAAGCGCGTGGAATGGCGAGTAAAATGCACTATATAAACTTCTATGATAGGGCAATCAGAGACCCGATTAAATCATTTTATATTATGGTTAATTTAAGAATTCAGCGAAATTCTATCACATTTGTTCAATTTACGTCGCTCCTATTTCAGATAGTGTATTGGGCTAAGCGGCATCTGAAAGCGCATGAAATGGCGAGTAAAATGCACTATTAAACTTCTAGGGTAGAGCAATCAGAGACCCGATTAGATCATTTTATATTTTGTTTAATATAAGATTTCAGGGAAATTCTATCACATTTGTTCAATTTACGTCGCTCCTATTTCAGATAGCGTATTGGGCTAAGCGGCATCTCAAAGCGCATGAAATGGCGAACAAAATGCACTATTTAAGTTCTAGGCTAGGGCGAACAGAGACCAGATTAGATCATTTTATATTTTGGTTAACATAAGAGTTCTGCGAAATTCTATCACATTTGCTCAATTTACGTCGCTCCTATTTCAGATAGCTTATTGGGCTTAGCGGCATCTCAAAGCGCATGAAGTGACGAGTGAAATGCACTATTAAACTTCTAGGGTAGGGCAAACAGATACCCGCTTAGATCATTTTATATTATGGTTAATTTAAGAATTCAGCGAAATTCCATCACATTTGTTCAACTTACGTCGCTCCTATTTCAGATAGCGTACTGGGCTAGGCAGCATCTTAAAGCTCATGGAATGACGAGTGAAATGCACTATTAAACTTCTAGGGTAGGGCAAACAGAGACCCGAATAGATCATTTTATGTTATGGTTAATGTAAAAATTCAGCAAAATTCTATCACATTTGTTCAATTTACGTCGTTCCTATTTCAGATAGCATACTGGGCTAGGCGGCATCTTAAAGCGCGTGGAAGGGCGAGTAAAATGCACTATTAAACTTCTGTGATAGGGCAATCGGAGACCCGATTAGATCATTTTATATTTTGGTTAATATAAGAATTCAGCAAATTCTATCACATTTGTTCAATTTACGTCGTTCCTATTTCAGGTAGCTTATTGGGCTAAGCGGCATCTCAAGGCGCATGAAATGGCGAGTAAAATGCACTATTAAACTTCTAGGCTAGGGCGAACAGAGACCCGATTAGATCATTTTACATTAAGGTTAATATAAGAATTCACGGAAATTCTATCACATATGTTCAATTTACGTCGTTCCTATTTGAGATAGCGTACTGGGCTCGGCGGCATCATAAAGCGCGTGGAGTGGCGAGTGAAATGCACTATTAGACTTCTATGGTAGGGCGAACAGAGACCCGATTAGATCATTTTACGTTAAGGTTAATATAAGAATTCAGGGAAATTCTATCACATTTTTAGTTTACGTGACTCCTATTTCAGATAGCGTATTGTGCTATGCGGCTTCTCAAAGCGCATGAAATGGCGAGTAAAATGCACTATTAAACTTCTAGGGTAGGGCAAACAGAGACCCGATTAGATCATTTTATATTATGGTTAATTTAAGAATTCAGCAAAATTCTATCACATTTGTTCAATTTACGTAGTTCCTATTTCAGATAGCGTCCTGGGCTAAGCGGCATCTAATAGCGCATGAAATGGCCAGTATAATGCACTATTAAACTTCTAGGATAAGGCAAACAGAGACCCGATTAGATCATTTTATGTTACGGTTAATATAAGAATTCAGCGTAATTCTATCACATTTGTTCAAGTTACGTCGCTCCTATTTCAGATAGCGTACTGGGCTAGGCGGCATCTTAAAGCGCGTGGAATGGCGAGTAAAATGCACTACTAAACTTCTATGATAGGGCAATCAGGCACCCGATTAGATCATTTTATATTTTGTTTAATATAAGATTTCAGGGTAATTCTATCACATTTGTTGAATTTACGTCGCTCCTATTTCAGTTAGCGTATTCGGCTAAGCGGCATCTCAAAGAGCATGAAATGGCGAATAAGATGCACTATTAAACTTCTAGGCAAGGGCGAACAGAGACCCGATTAGATCATTTTACATTATGGTTAATAAAAGAATTCAGCGAAATTCTATCACATTTGTTCATCTTATGTCGCTCGTAATTCAGATAGCGTACTGGGATAAGCGCCATCTTAAAGCGCGCGGAACGTCGAGTAAAATGCACTATTAAACTTCTATGATAGGGCAATCAGTGACCCGATTAGATCATTTTATATTATAGTTAATTTAAGAATTCAGCGAAATTCTGTCACATTTGTTCAATTTACGTCGCTACTGTTTCAGATAGCGTATTGAGCTAAGCGGCATCTCAAAGCGCATGAAATGACGACTAAAATGCACTATTAAACTTCTAGGCTAGGGCGAACAGAGACCCGATTAGATCATTTTACATTATGGTTAATAAAAGAATTCAGCGAAATTCTATCACATTTGTTCAATTTACGTCGCTCCTATTTCAGATAGCGTATTGGGCTAAGCGGCATCTGAAAGCGCATGAAATGGCGAGTAAAACGCACTATTAAACTTTTAGGCTAGGGCAAACAAAGACCCGATTAAATCATTTTATATTATGTTTAATGTAAGAATTCAGCGAAATTCTATCACAGTTATTCAATTTACGCCGCTCGTATTACAGATAGCGTCCTGGGCTAAGCGGCATCTAAAAGCGCATGAAATGACGAGTGTAATGCACTATTATACTTCTAGGATAAGGCAAACAGAGACCCGATTAGATCATTTTATATTATGGTTAATTTAAGAATTCAGCGAAATTCTATCACATTTGTTCAATTTACGTCGCTCCTATTTCAGATAGCGTATTGGGCTAAGCGGCATCTGAAAGTGCATGAAATGGCGAGTAAAATGCACTATTAAACTTCTAGTCTAGGGCAAACAAAGACCCGATTAAATCATTTTATATTATGTTTAATATAAGAATTCAGCGAAATTCTATCACATTTGTTCAATTTACGTCGCTCCTATTTCAGATAGCTTATTGGGCTAAGCGGCATCCCAAAGCGCATGAAAGGGCGTGTAAAATGAACTGTTAAACTTCTAGGGTAGTGCAAACAGACACCCGATTAGATCATTTTATATTACGGTTAATATAAGAATTCAGCGTAATTCTATCACATTTGTTCAACTTACGTCGCTCCTATTTCAGATAGCGTATTGGGCTAAGCGGCATCTCAATGCGCATGAAATGACCAGTGAAATGCACTATTAAAGTTCTAGGGTAGGGCGAACAGAGACCCGAGTAGATCATTTTACATTAAGTTTAATATAAGAATTCAGGGAAATTCTATCACATTTGTTCAATTTACGTGGCTCCTATTTCAGATAGCGTATTGGGCTAAGCGGCATCTCAAAGCGCATTAAATGGCGAGTAAAATGCACTATTAAATTTCCAGGGTAGGGCAAACAGAGACCCGATTATACCATTTTATATTATGGTTAATTTAAGAATTCAGCAAAATTCTATCACATTTGTTCAATTTACGTCGCTCGTATTTCAGATAGCGTATTGGGCTAAGCGGCATCTTAAAGCGCGTGGAATGGCGAGTAAAATGCACTATTAAACTTCTAGGGTAGGGCGAACAGAGACCCGATTTGATCATTTTTCATTATGATTAATATAAGAATTCAGTGATATTCTATCGCATTTGTTCAATTTACGTCGCTCATATTTCAGATAGCGTATTGGGATAAGCGGCATCTCAAAGCGGAAGAAGTGGCGAGTAAAATGCACTAATAAACTTCTAGGGTAGGGCAAACAGAGACCCGATTAGATCATTTTATATTATGGTTAATTTAAGAATTCAGCAAAATTCTATCACATTTGTTCAATTTACGTCGCTCCTATTTCAGATAGCGTATTGGGCTAAGCGGCCTCTCAAACCGCATGAAATGGCGAGTAAAATGCGATAATAAACTTCTAGGATAAGGCAAACAGGGACCCGATTAGATCATTTTATATTACGGTTAATATAAGAATGCAGCGTAATTCTGTCACATTTGTTCAAGTTACGTCGCTCCTATTTCAGATAGCGTACTTGTCTAGGCGGCATCTTAAAGCGCGTGGAATGGCGAGTACAATGCACTACTAATCTTCTATGACAGGGCAATCAGAGACCCGATTAGATCATTTTATATTTGGGTTAATATAAGAATTAAGCGAAATTCTATCCCATTTGTTCAATTTATGTCGCTCCTATTTCAGATAGCGTACTGGGCTGGGCGGCATCTTAAAGCGCGTGGAATGGCGACTAAAGTGCACTATTAAACTTCTAGGCTAGGGCGAACAGAGACCCGATTAGATCATTTTATATTTTGGTTAATATAAGAATTCAGCGAAATTCTATCACATTTGTTCAATTTACGTCGCTCCTTTTTCAGATAGCGTATTGGGCTAAGCGGCATCTCAAAGCGCATGAAATGGCGAGTAAAATGCACCATTAAACTTCTATGATAGGGCAATCCGAGACCCGATTAGATCATTTTATATTTTGGTTAATATAAGAATTCAGCGAAATTCTATCACATTTGTTCAATTTACGTCGCTCCTATTTCAGATAGCGTACTGGGCTAGGCCGCATCATAAAGCGCATGAAATGGCGAGCAAAATGTACTATTAAACTTCAAGGGTAGGGCAAACAGAGACCCGATTAGATCATTTTATGTTATGGTTAATTTAAGAATTCAGTAAAATTCTATCACATTTGTTCAATTTAGGTCGCTCCTATTTCAGATAGCGTACCGGGATAGGCGGCATCTCAAAGCGCATGAAATGGCGAGTAAAATGCACTATTAAACTTCTAGGGTAGGGCAAACAGAGACCCGATTTGATCATTTTATATTATGGTTAATTTAAGAATTCAGCGAAATTCTATCACATTTGTTTAATTTACGTCGCTGCTATTTCAGATAGCTTATTGGGTTAAGCGGCATCTCAAAGCGCATGAAATGGCGAGTAAAATGCACTATTAAACTTCTAGGGTAAGGCAAACAGAGACCCCATTAGATCATTTTATATTACGGTTAATATAAGAATTCAGCGTAATTCTATCACATTTGCTCAATTTACGTCGCTCCTATTTCAGATAGCGTATTGGGCTAAGCGGCATCTCAAAGCGCATGAAATGGCGAGTGAAATGCACTATTAAACTCGTAGGGTAGGGCAAACAGAGACACGATTAGATCATTTTATATTTTGTTTAATATAAGATTTCAGGGAAATTCTAGCACATTTGTTCACTTTACGTCGCTCCTATTTCAGATGGCGTATTCGGCTGAGCGGCATCTCAAAGCGCATGAAATGGCGAATAAAATGCACTATTAAACTTCTAGGCTAGGGCGAACAGAGACCCGATCAGATCATTTTACACTATCGTTAATAAAAGAATTCAGCGAAATTCTATCACATTTGTTCAACTTACCTCGCTCCTATTTCAGATGGCGTATTGGGCTAAGCGGCATCTCAAAGCGCATGAAATGGCGAGTGAAATGCACTATTAGACTTCTATATTAGGGCGAACAGAGGCCCGATTAGATCATTTTACATTAAGGTTAATATAAGAATTCACGGAAATTCTATCACATTTTTTCAATTTACGTCGCTCCTATTTCAGATAGCATATTGTGCTAAGCGGCATCTCAAAGCGCATGAAATGACGAGTGAAATGCACTATTAAACTTCTAGGGTAGGGCGAACAGAGACCGGATTAGAACATTTTATATTATGGTTAATTTAAGAATTCAGCGAAAATCTATCACATTTGTTCAATTTACGTCGCTCCTATTTCAGATAGCGTATTGGGCTAAGCGGCCTCTCAAACCGCATGAAATGGCGAGTAAAATGCGATAATAAACTTCTAGGATAAGGCAAACAGGGACCCGATTAGATCATTTTATGTTACGGTTAATATAAGAATGCAGCGTAATTCTGTCACATTTGTTCAAGTTACGTCGCTCCTATTTCAGATAGCGTACTGGGCTAGGCGGCATCTTAAAGCGCGTGGAATGGCGAGTACAATGCACTACTAATCTTCTATGACAAGGCAATCAGAGACCCGATTAGATCATTTTATATTTGGGTTAATATAAGAATTAAGCGAAATTCTATCCCATTTGTTCAATTTACGTCGCTCCTATTTCAGATAGCATATTGTGCTAAGCGGCATCTCAAAGCGCATGAAATGGCGAGTGAAATGCACTATTAAACTCGTAGGGTAGGGCAAACAGAGACACGATTAGATCATTTTATATTATGATTAATATAAGAATTCAGTGATATTCTATCGCATTTGTTCAATTTACGTCGCTCATATTTCAGATAGCGTATTGGGATAAGCGGCATCTCAAAGCGGAAGAAGTGGCGAGTAAAATGCACTAATAAACTTCTAGGGTAGGGCAAACAGAGACCCGATTAGATCATTTTATATTATGGTTAATTTAAGAATTCAGCAAAATTCTATCACATTTGTTCAATTTACGTCGCTCCTATTTCAGATAGCGTATTGGGCTAAGCGGCCTCTCAAACCGCATGAAATGGCGAGTAAAATGCGATAATAAACTTCTAGGATAAGGCAAACAGGGACCCGATTAGATCATTTTATATTACGGTTAATATAAGGATGCAGCGTAATTCTGTCACATTTGTTCAAGTTACGTCGCTCCTATTTCAGATAGCGTACTTGTCTAGGCGGCATCTTAAAGCGCGTGGAATGGCGAGTACAATGCACTACTAATCTTCTATGACAGGGCAATCAGAGACCCGATTAGATCATTTTATATTTGGGTTAATATAAGAATTAAGCGAAATTCTATCCCATTTGTTCAATTTATGTCGCTCCTATTTCAGATAGCGTACTGGGCTGGGCGGCATCTTAAAGCGCGTGGAATGGCGACTAAAGTGCACTATTAAACTTCTAGGCTAGGGCGAACAGAGACCCGATTAGATCATTTTATATTTTGGTTAATATAAGAATTCAGCGAAATTCTATCACATTTGTTCAATTTACGTCGCTCCTATTTCAGATAGCGTATTGGGCTAAGCGGCCTCTCAAACCGCATGAAATGGCAAGTAAAATGCGGTAATAAACTTCTAGGATAAGGCAAACAGGGACCCGATTAGATCATTTTATATTACGGTTAATATAAGAATGCAGCGTAATTCTGTCACATTTGTTCAAGTTACGTCGCTCCTATTTCAGATAGCGTACTGGGCTAGGCGGCATCTTAAAGCGCGTGGAATGGCGAGTACAATGCACTACTTATCTTCTATGACAGGGCAATCAGAGACCCGATTAGATCATTTTATATTTGGGTTAATATAAGAATTAAGCGAAATTCTATCCCATTTGTTCAATTTACGTCGCTCCTATTTCAGATAGCATATTGTGCTAAGCGGCATCTCAAAGCGCATGAAATGGCGAGTGAAATGCACTGTTAAACTCGTAGGGTAGGGCAAACAGAGACACGATTAGATCATTTTATATTTTGTTTAATATAAGATTTCAGGGAAATTCTAGCACATTTGTTCAATTTACGTCGCTCCTGTTTCAGATAGCGTATTGGGCTAAGCGGCATCTCAAAGCGCATCAAATGTCGAGTAAAACGCACTATTAAACTTGTAGGGTAAGGCAAACAGAGACCCGATTAGATCATTTTATATTACGGTTAATATAAGAATTCAGCGTAATTCTATCACGTTTGTTCAATTTACGTCGCTCCTATTTCAGATAGCGTACTGTGCTAGGCGGCATCTTAAAGCGCGTGGAATGGCGAGTAAAATGCACTATTAAACTTCTATGATACGGCAATCAGAGACCCGATTAGATTATTTTATATTTTGGTTAATATAAGAATTCATCGAAATTCTGTCACATTTGTTCAATTTACGTCGCTCCTATTTCAGATAGCGTATTGGGCTAAGCGGTATGTCAAAGCGCATCAAATGGCGAGTAAAACGCACTATTAAACTTCTAGGGTAAGGCAATCAGATACCCGATTAGATCATTTTATATTACGGATAATATAAGAATTCAGCATAATTCTATCACATTTGTTCAACTTAGGTCGCTCCTATTTCAGATAGCGTACTGGGCTAGGCGTCATCTTAAAGCGCGTGGAATGGCGAGTAAAATGCACTATTAAACTTCTAGGATAAGACAAACAGAGACCCGATTAGATCACTTTATATTACGGTTAATATAAGAATTCAGCGTAATTTTATCACATTTGTTCAACTTACGTCGCTCCTATTTCAGATAGCGTACTGGGCTAGGCGTCATCTTAAAGCGCGTGGAATGGCGAGTAAAATTTACTACTAAACTTCTATGATAGGGCAATCAGAGACCCGATTAGATCATTTTATATTATGGTTAATTTAAGAATTCAGCAAAATTCAATCACATTTGTTCAATTTACGTCGCTCCTATTTCAGATAGCGTGCTGGGCTAGGCGGCATCTTAAAGCGCGTGGAATGGCGAGTGAAATGCACTATTAAACTTCGATGATAGGGCAAACAGAGACCCGATTAGATCATTTTACATTATGGTTAATAAAAGAATTCAGCGAAATTCTATCACATTTGTTCAATTTACGTCGCTCCTATTCCAGATAGCGTATTGGGCTAAGCGGCATCTCAAAGCGCATGAAATTACGAGTGAAATGCACTATTAAACTTCCAGGGTAGGACAAACAGAGACCCGATTAGATCATTTTACATTATGGTTAATAAAAGAATTCTGCGAAATTCTATCACATTTGTTCAATTTACGTCGCTCCTATTCCAGATAGCGTATTGGGCTGAGCGGCATCTCAAAGCGCATGAAATTACGTGTGAAATGCACTATTAAACTTCTAGGGTAGGACAAACAGAGACCCGATTAGATCATTTTATATTATGGTTAATTTAAGAATTCAGCAAAATTCTATCACATTTGTTCAATTTACGTCGCTCCGATTTCAGATTGCGTACTGGACTAAGCGGCATCTTAAAGCGCGTGGAATGGCGAGTAAAATGCACTATTAAACTCCTATGGCAGGGCAATCAGAGACCCGATTAGATCATTTAATATTTTGTTTTATATAAGATTTCAGGGAAATTCTATCACATTTGTTCAATTTAGGCCGCTCCTATTTCAGATAGCGTATTGGGCTAAGCGGCATCTCAAAGCGCATGAAATGTCGAATAAAATGCACTATTAAACTTCTAGACTAGGGCAAACAGAGACCCGATTAGATCATTTTACATTAAGGTTAATATAAGAATTCAGGGAAATTCTATCATATTTGTTCAATTTACGTCGCTCCTATTTCAGATAGCGTATTGGGCTAAGCGGCATCTCAAAGCTCATGAAATGGCGAGCAAAATGCACTATTAAACTTCTAGGGTATGGCAAACAGAGTCCCGATTAGATCATTTTATATTATGGTTAATTTAAGAATTTAACGAAATTCTATCACACTTGTTCAATTTACGTCGCTCCTATTTCAGATAGCGTATTGTGCTAAGCGGCATCTCAAAGCGCATGAAATGGCGAGTAAAATGCACTATTAAAGTTCTAGGGTAAGGCAAACAGGGAACCGATTAGATCATTTTATATTACGGTTAATATAAGAATTCAGCGTAATTCTATCACATTTGTTAAACTTACGTCGCTCCTATTTCAGATAGCGTACTGGGCTAAGCGGCATGTCAAAGCGCATGAAATGATGAGTGAAATGCACTATTAAGCTTCTATGATAGGGCAATCAGAGACCCGATTAGATCATTCTATATTTTGGTTAATTTAAGAATTCAACGAAATCCTATCACATTTGTTCAATTTACGTCGCTCACGTTTCATATAGCGTATTGGGCTAGGCGGCATCTTAAAGCGCCTGGAATGGCGAGTAAAATGCACTATTAAACTTCCATGATAGGACAATCCGAGACCCGATTAGATCATTTTATATTTAGGTTAATATAAGAATTCAGCGAAATTCTATCACATTTGTTCAATTTACGTCGCTCCTATTTCAGATAGCGTGTTGGGCTAAGTGGCATCTCAAAGCGCTTGAAATGGCGAATAAAATGCACTATTAAACTTCTCGGCTAGGGCGAACAGAGCCCCGATTAGATCATTTTATATTTGGGTTAATATAAGAATTCAGGGAAATTCTATCACATTTGTTCAATTTACGTCGCTCCTATTTCAGATAGCGTATTAGGCTAAGCGGCATCTCACTGCGCATGAAATGGCGAGTAAAATGCACTATTAAACTTCTAGGGTAATGCAAAGAGAGACCCGATTAGATCATTTTATATTACGGTTAATATAAGAATTCAGCGAAATTCTATCACATTTCTTCAATTTACGTCGTACCTATTTAAGATAGCGTATTGTGCTAAGCGGCATCTCATAGCGCATGAAATGGCGAGTAAAATTCACTATTAAACTTCTAGGGTAAGGCAACCAGGGACCCGATTAGATCATTTTATATTACGGTTAATATAAGAATTCAGCGTAATTCTATCACATTTGTTAAACTTACGTCGCTCCTATTTCAGATAGCGTACTGGGCTAAGCGGCATCTTAAAGCGCATGAAATCATGAGTGAAATGCACTATTAAACTTCTATGATAGGGCAATCAGAGACCCGATTAGATCATTTTATATTTTGGTTAATTTAAGAATTCAACGAAATTCTATCACATTTGTTCAATTTACGTCGCTCCTATTACAGATAGCGTATTTGGCTAAGCGGCATATCAAAGCGCATGAAATGCCGAGTAAAACACACTATTAAACTTCTAGGGTAAGGCAAACAGAGACCCGATTAGATCATTTTATATTATGGTTCATTTAAGAATTCAGCAAAATTCTGTCACATTTGTTCAATTTACGTTGCTCCTACTTCAGATAGCGTACTGGGCTGGGCGGCATCTTAAAGCGAGTGGAATGGCGAGTAAAATGCACTATCAAGCTTCTATGATAGGGCAATCAGAGACCCGATTAGATCATTTTATAATTTGGTTAATATAAGAATTCAGCGAAATTCTATCACATTTGTTCAATTTACATCGCTCCTATTTCAGATAGCGTATTGGGCTAAGCGGAATCTCAAAGCGCATGAAATGACGAGTGAAATGCACTATTAAACTTCTAGGGTAGGGCGTACAGTGACCCAATTAGATCATTTTACATTAAGGTTAATATAAGTATTCAGCGAAATTCGATCCCATTTGTTCAATTTACGTCGCTCCTATTTCAGATAGCGTATTGGGCTAAGCGGAATCTCAAAGCGCATGAAATGTCGAGTAAAACGCACTAATAAACTTCTAGGGTAAAGCAAACAGAGACCCGATTAGATCATATTACATTAATGTTAATTTAAGAATTCAGCGTAATTCTAACACATTTGTTCAATTTACGTCGCTCCTATTTCAGATAGCGTATTGGGCTAAGCGGCATCTCAAAGCGCATGAAATGGCGAGTGCAATGCAATATTAAACTTCTTGGGTAGGGCGAACAGAGACCCGATTAGATCATTTTACATTAATGTTAATTTAAGAATTCAGGGAAATTCTATCACATTTGTTCAATTTACGTCGCTCCTATTTCAGATAGCGTATTAGGCTACGCGGCATCTCAAAGCGCATGAAATGGCGAGTAAAATGCACTATTAAACTTCTATGATAGGGAATTCAGAGACCCGATTAGATCATTTTATATTATGGTTAATTTAAGAATTCAGCAAAATTCTATCACGTTTGTTCAATTTACGTCGCTCCTATTTCAGATAGCGTACTGGGCTAGGCGGCATCTTAAAGCGCGTGGAATGGCGAGTGAAATGCGCTATTAAACTTCTAGGGTAGGGCAAACAGAGTCCCGATTAGATTATTTTGTATTATGGTTAATTCAAGAATTCAGCAGAATTCTATCACATTTGTTCAATTTACGTCGCTGCTATTTAACATAGCGTACTGGGCTAGGCGGCATCTCAAAGCGCATGAAATCACGAGTGAAATGCAATATTAAACTTCTAGGGTAGGGCGAACAGAGACCCGATTAGATCATTTTACATTAATGTTAATTTAAGAATTTACGGAAATTCTATCACATTTGTTCAATTTACGTCGCTCCTATTTCAGATAGCGTATTGGGCTAAGCGGCATCTCAAAGCGCATGAAATGGCGAGTAAAATGCACTATTAAACTTCTATGATAGGGCAATCAGAGACCCGATTAGATCATTTTATATTATGGTTAATTTAAGAATTCAGCAAAATTCTATCACATTTGTTCAATTTACGTCGCTCCTATTTCAGATAGCGTGCTGGGCTAGGCGGCATCTTAAAGCGCGTGGAATGGCGAGAGAAATGCACTATTAAACTTCGATGATAAGGCAATCAGAGACCCGATTAGATCATTTTATATTTGGGTTAATATAAGAATTCAGGGAAATTCTATCACATTCGTTCAATTTACGTCGCTCCTATTTCATATAGCGTATTGGGCTAAACGGCATCTCAATGCGCATGAAATGGCGAGTAAAATGCACTATTAAACTTCTAGGGTAATGCAAAGAGAGACCCGATTAGATCATTTTATATTACGGTAAATATAAGAATTAAGCGTAATTCTATCACATTTGTTCAATTTACGTCACTCCTATTTTAGATAGCCTACTGGGCTAGCCGGCATCTTGAAGCGAGTGGAATAGCGGGTGAAATGCACTATTAAACTTCTAGGGAAGGGCAAACAGTGACCCGATTAGATCATTTTACATTAAGGTTAATATAAGAATTCAGCGAAATTCTGTCACATTTGTTCAATTTACGTCGCTCATATTTCAGATAGCGTATTGGGCTAAGCGGCATCTCAAAGCGCATGAAATGGCGAGTAAAATGCGCTACTAACCTTCTATGATAGGGCAATCTGAGACCCGATTAGATCATTTTACATTTTGTTTAATATAAGATTTCAGGGAAATTCTATCACAATTGTTCAATTAACGTCGCTCATATTTCAGATAGCGTATTGGGCTAAGCGGCATCTCAAGGCGCATGGAATGGCGAGCAAAGTGCACTATTAAACTTCTAGGGTAGGGCAAACAGAGTCCCGATTAGATCATTTTATATTACCGTCAATTTAGGAATACAGCAAAATTCTATCACATTTGTTCAATTTACGTCGCTCCAATTTCAGATAGCGTACTGGGCGAGGCGGCACCTTAAAGCGCGTGGAATGGCGAGTAAAATGCACTATTAAACTTCTATAATAGGGTAATCAGAGACCCGATTAGATCATTTTATAATTTGGTTAATATAAGAATTCAGCGAAATTCTATCACATTTATTCAATTTACGTCGCTCCTATTTCAGATAGCTTGTAGGGCTAAGCGGCATCACAAAGCGAATGAAATGACGAGTGAAATGCACTATTAAACTTCTAGGGTAGGTCGAACAGAGACCCGATGAGATCATTTTACATTAAGGTTAATATAAGAATTCAGGGAAATTCTATCACATTTGTTCAATTTACGTCGCTCCTATTTCAGATAGCGTATTGGGCTAAGCGGCATCTCAAAGCGCATGAAATGGCGAGTAAAATGCACTATTAAACTTCTATGATAGGGCAATTAGAGACCCGATTAGATCATTTTATATTATGGTTAATTTAAGAATTCAGCAAAATTCTATCACATTTGTTCAATTTACGTCGCTCCTATTTCAGATAGCGTACTGGGCTAGGCGGCATCTTAAAGCGCGTGGAATGGCGAGTGAAATGCACTATTAAACTTCTGGGGTAGGGCAAACAGAGTCCCGATTAGATTATTTTGTATTATGGTTAATTCAAGAATTCAGCAAAATTCTATCACATTTGTTCAATTTACGTCGCTGCTATTTAACATAGCGTACTGGGCTAGGCGGCATCTCAAAGCGCATGAAATCACGAGTGAAATGCAATATTAAACTTCTAGGGTAGGGCGAACAGAGACCCGATTAGATCATTCTACATTAATGTTAATTTAAGAATTTAGGGAAATTCTATCACATTTGTTCAATTTACGTCGCTCCTATTTCAGATAGCGTATTGGGCTAAGCTGCATCTCAAAGCGCATGAAATGGCGAGTAAAATGCACTATTAAACTTCTATGATAGGGCAATCAGAGACCCGATTAGATCATTTTATATTATGGTTAATTTAAGAATTCAGCAAAATTCAATCACATTTGTTCAATTTACGTCGCTCCTATTTCAGATAGCGTGCTGGGCTAGGCGGCATCTTAAAGCGCGTGGAATGGCGAGTGAAATGCACTATTAAACTTCGATGATAAGGCAATCAGAGACCCGATTAGATCATTTTATATTTGGGTTAATATAAGAATTCAGGGAAATTCTATCACATTCGTTCAATTTACGTCGCTCCTATTTCATATAGCGTATTGGGCTAAACGGCATCTCAATGCGCATGAAATGGCAAGTAAAATGCACTATTAAACTTCTAGGGTAATGCAAAGAGAGACCCGATTAGATCATTTTATATTACGGTAAATATAAGAATTAAGCGTAATTCTATCACATTTGTTCAGTTTACGTCACTCCTATTTTAGATAGCCTACTGGGCAAGCCGGCATCTTGAAGCGAGTGGAATAGTGGGAGAAATGCACTATTAAACTTCTAGGGAAGGGCAAACAGGGACCCGATTAGATAATTTTACATTAATTTTAATATAAGAATTCAGCGAAATTCTGTCACATTTGTTCAATTTACGTCGCTCATATTTCAGATAGCGTATTGGGCTAAGCGGCATCTCAAAGCGCATGAAATGGCGAGTAAAATGCGCTACTAACCTTCTATGATAGGGCAATCTGAGACCCGATTAGATCATTTTATATTTTGTTTAATATAAGATTTCAGGGAAATTCTATCACATTTGTTCAATTAACGTCGCTCATATTTCAGATAGCGTATTGGGCTAAGCGGCATCTCAAGGCGCATGGAATGGCGAGCAAAGTGCACTATTAAACTTCTAGGGTAGGGCAAACAGAGTCCCGATTAGATCATTTTATATTACCGTCAATTTAGGAATACAGCAAAATTCTATCACATTTGTTCAATTTACGTCGCTCCTATTTCAGATAGCGTACTGGGCGAGGCGGCACCTTAAAGCGCGTGGAATGGCGAGTAAAATGCACTATTAAACTTCTATAATAGGGTAATCAGAGACCCGATTAGATCATTTTATAATTTGGTTAATATAAGAATTCAGCGAAATTCTATCACATTTATTCAATTTACGTCGCTCCTATTTCAGATAGCTTGTAGGGCTAAGCGGCATCACAAAGCGAATGAAATGACGAGTGAAATGCACTATTAAACTTCTAGGGTAGGTCGAACAGAGACCCGATGAGATCATTTTACATTAGGGTTAATATAAGAATTCAGGGAAATTCTATCACATTTGTTCAATTTACGTCGCTCCTATTTCAGATAGCGTATTGGGCTAAGCGGCATCTCAAAGCGCATGAAATGGCGAGTAAAATGCACTATTAAACTTCTATGATAGGGCAATTAGAGACCCGATTAGATCATTTTATATTATGGTTAATTTAAGAATTCAGCAAAATTCTATCACATTTGTTCAATTTACGTCGCTCCTATTTCAGATAGCGTACTGGGCTAGGCGGCATCTTAAAGCGCGTGGAATGGCGAGTGAAATGCACTATTAAACTTCTAGGGTAGGGCAAACAGAGTCCCGATTAGATTATTTTGTATTATGGTTAATTCAAGAATTCAGCAAAATTCTATCACATTTGTTCAATTTACGTCGCGGCTATTTAACATAGCGTACTGGGCTAGGCGGCATCTCAAAGCGCATGAAATCACGAGTGAAATGCAATATTAAACTTCTAGGTTAGGGCGAACAGAGACCCGATTAGATCATTCTACATTAATGTTAATTTAAGAATTTAGGGAAATTCTATCACATTTGTTCAATTTACGTCGCTCCTATTTCAGATAGCGTATTGGGCTAAGCGGCATCTCAAAGCGCATGAAATGGCGAGTAAAATGCACTATTAAACTTCTATGATAGGGCAATCAGAGACCCGATTAGACCATTTTATATTATGGTTAATTTAAGAATTCAGCAAAATTCAATCACATTTGTTCAATTTACGTCGCTCCTATTTCAGATAGCGTGCTGGCCTAGGCGGCATCTTAAAGCGCGTGGAATGGCGATTGAAATGCACTATTAAACTTCGATGATAGGGCAAACAGAGACCCGATTAGATCATTTTACATTATGGTTAATAAAAGAATTCAGCGAAATTCTATCACATATGTTCAATTTACGTCGCTCCTATTCCAGATAGCGTATTGGGCTAAGCGGCATCTCAAAGCGCATGAAATTACGAGTGAAATGCACTATTAAACTTCCAGGGTAGGACAAACAGAGTCCCGATTAGATCATTTTATATTATGGTTAATTTAAGAAGTTAACGAAATTCTATCACACTTGTTCAATTTACGTCGCTCCTATTTCAGATAGCGTATTGTGCTAAGCGGCATCTCAAAGCGCATGAAATGGCGAGTAAAATGCACTATTAAAGTTCTAGGGTAAGGCAAACAGGGACCCGATTAGATCATTTTATATTACGGTTAATATAAGAATTCAGCGTAATTCTATCACATTTGTTAAACTTACGTCGCTCCTATTTCAGATAGCGTACTGGGCTAAGCGGTATGTTAAAGCGCATGAAATGATGAGTGAAATGCACTATTAAACTTCTATGATAGGGCAATCAGAGACCCGATTAGATCATTCTATATTTTGGTTAATTTAAGAATCGAACGAAATCTTATCACATTTGTACAATTTACGTCGCTCCTATTACAGATAGCGTATTGGGCTAAGCGGCATCTCAATGCGCATGAAATGCCGAGTAAAACGCACTATTAAACTTCTAGGGTAGGGCAAACAGAGACCCGATTAGATCATTTTATATTACGGTTAATATAAGAATTCAGCGTAATTCTATCACATTTGTTCAACTTACGTCGCTCCTATTTCAGGTGGCGTACTGGGCTAGGCGGCATCTTAAAGCGCGTGGAATGGCGAGTAAAATGCACTACTAAACTTCTATGATAGGGCAATCAGAGACCCGATTAGATCATTTTATATTTTGATTAATATAAGAATTCAGGGAAATTCTATCACATTTGTTCAATTTACGTCGCTCCTATTTCAGATAGCGTATTAGGCTAAGCGGCATCTCACTGCGCATGAAATGGCGAGTAAAATGCACTATTAAACTTCTAGGGTAATGCAAAGAGAGACCCGATTAGATCATTTTATATTACGGTTAATATAAGAATTCAGCGAAATTCTATCACATTTCTTCAATTTACGTCGTACCTATTTAAGATAGCGTATTGTGCTAAGCGGCATCTCATAGCGCATGAAATGGCGAGTAAAATTCACTATTAAACTTCTAGGGTAAGGCAACCAGGGACCCGATTAGATCATTTTATATTACGGTTAATATAAGAATTCAGCGAAATTCTATCACATTTGTTCAATTTACGTCGCTCCTATTTCAGATAGCGTATTGGGCTAAGCGGCATCTCAAAGCGCATGAAATGGCGAGTGTAATGCAATATTAAACTTCTTGGGTAGGGCGAACAGAGACCCGATTAGATCATTTTACATTAATGTTAATTTAAGAATTCAGGGAAATTCTATCACATTTGTTCAATTTACGTCGCTCCTATTTCAGATAGCGTATTAGGCTACGCGGCATCTCAAAGCGCATGAAATGGCGAGTAAAATGCACTATTAAACTTCTATGATAGGGCAATCAGAGACCCGATTAGATCATTTTATATTATGGTTAATTTAAGAATTCAGCAAAATTCTATCACATTTGTTCAATTTACGTCGCTCCTATTTCAGATAGCGTACAGGGCTAGGCGACATCTTAAAGCGCGTGGAATGGCGAGTGAAATGCGCTATTAAACTTCTAGGGTAGGGCAGACAGAGTCCCGATTAGATTATTTTGTATTATGGTTAATTCAAGAATTCAGCAGAATTCTATCACATTTGTTCAATTTACGTCGCTGCTATTTAACATAGCGTACTGGGCTAGGCGGCATCTCAAAGCGCATGAAATCACGAGTGAAATGCAATATTAAACTTCTAGGGTAGGGCGAACAGAGACCCGATTAGATCATTCTACATTAATGTTAATTTAAGAATTTAGGGAAATTCTATCACATTTGTTCAATTTACGTCGCTCCTATTTCAGATAGCGTATTGGGCTAAGCGGCATCTCAAAGCGCATGAAATGGCGAGTAAAATGCACTATTAAACTTCTATGATAGGGCAATCAGAGACCCGATTAGACCATTTTATATTATGGTTAATTTAAGAATTCAGCAAAATTCAATCACATTTGTTCAATTTACGTCGCTCCTATTTCAGATAGCGTGCTGGGCTAGGCGGCATCTTAAAGCGCGTGGAATGGCGATTGAAATGCACTATTAAACTTCGATGATAGGGCAAACAGAGACCCGATTAGATCATTTTACATTATGGTTAATAAAAGAATTCAGCGAAATTCTATCACATATGTTCAATTTACGTCGCTCCTATTCCAGATAGCGTATTGGGCTAAGCGGCATCTCAAAGCGCATGAAATTACGAGTGAAATGCACTATTAAACTTCCAGGGTAGGACAAACAGAGTCCCGATTAGATCATTTTATATTATGGTTAATTTAAGAATTTAACGAAATTCTATCACACTTGTTCAATTTACGTCGCTCCTATTTCAGATAGCGTATTGTGCTAAGCGGCATCTCAAAGCGCATGAAATGGCGAGTAAAATGCACTATTAAAGTTCTAGGGTAAGGCAAACAGGGACCCGATTAGATCATTTTATATTACGGTTAATATAAGAATTCAGCGTAATTCTATCACATTTGTTAAACTTACGTCGCTCCTATTTCAGATAGCGTACTGGGCTAAGCGGTATGTTAAAGCGCATGAAATGATGAGTGAAATGCACTATTAAACTTCTATGATAGGGCAATCAGAGACCCGATTAGATCATTCTATATTTTGGTTAATTTAAGAATCGAACGAAATCTTATCACATTTGTACAATTTACGTCGCTCCTATTACAGATAGCGTATTGGGCTAAGCGGCATCTCAATGCGCATGAAATGCCGAGTAAAACGCACTATTAAACTTCTAGGGTAGGGCAAACAGAGACCCGATTAGATCATTTTATATTACGGTTAATATAAGAATTCAGCGTAATTCTATCACATTTGTTCAACTTACGTCGCTCCTATTTCAGGTGGCGTACTGGGCTAGGCGGCATCTTAAAGCGCGTGGAATGGCGAGTAAAATGCACTACTAAACTTCTATGATAGGGCAATCAGAGACCCGATTAGATCATTTTATATTTTGATTAATATAAGATTTCAGGGAAATTCTATCACATTTGTTCAATTTACGTCGCTCCTATTTCAGGTAGCGTATTGGGCCAAGCAGCATCTCAAAGCGCATGAAATGGCGAATAAAATGCACTATTAAACTTCTCGGCTAGGGCGAACAGAGACCCGATTAGATCATTTTACATTAAGGTTAATATAAGTATTCAGCGAAATTCTATCATATTTGTTGAATTTACGTCGCTTCTATTTCAGATAGCGTATTGGGCTAAGCGGCATCTCAAAGCGCATGAGATGGCGAATAAAATGCACTATTAAACTTATAGGCTAGGGCCAACAGAGACCCGATTAGATCATTTTACATTACGGTTAATAAAAGAATTCAGCGAAATTCTATCACATTTCTTCAATTTACGTCTCTCCTATTTCAGATAGCGTAGTGGGCTAAGCGGCATCTCGAAGCGCATGAAATGACGAGTGAAGGGCACTATTAAACTTCTAGGGTAGGGCAAACAGAGACCCGATTAGATCATTTTATATTATGGTTAATTTAAGAATTCAGCGAAACTCTACCACATTTGTTGAATTTATGTCGCTCCTATTTCAGATAGCGTATTGGGCTAAGCGGCATCTCAATGCGCATGAAATGGCGAGTAAAATGCACTATTAAACTTCTAGGGTAGGTCAAACAGAGGCTCGATTAGATCATTTTATATTACCGTTAATTTAAGAATTCAGCAAAATTCTATCACATTTGTTCAATTTACGTCGCTCCTATTTCAGATAGCGTACTGGGCTAGGCGTCATCTTAAGGCGCGTGGAATGGTGAGTAAAACGCACTATTAAACTTCCATGATAGGACAATCCGAGACCCGATTAGATCATTTTATATTTGGGTCAATATAAGAATTCAGGGAAATTCAATCACATTTGTTCAATTTACGTCGCTCCTATTTCAGATAGCGTATTGGGCTAAGCGGCATCTCAAAGCGCACGGAATGTCGAATAAAATGCACTATTAATCTTCTATGCTAGGGCAAACAGAGACCCGATTAGATCATTTTACATTAAGGTTAATATAAGGATTCAGGGAAATTCTATCACATTTGTTCAATTTACGTCGCTCCTATTTCAGATAGCGTATTGGGCTAAGCGGCATCTCAAAGCGCATAAAATTGCGAGTGAAGTGCACTATTAAACTTCTCGGGTAAGGGAAAGAGAGACCCGGTTAGATCATTTTATATTACGGTTAATATAAGTATTAAGCGTAATTCTATCAGATTTGTTCAATTTACGTCGCTCCTATTTCAGATAGCGTACTGGGCTAGGCGGCATCTTAAAGCGCGTGGAATGGCGAGTGAAATGCACTATTAAACTTCTAGGGTAGGGCTAACAGAGTCCCGATTAGATTATTTTGTATTATGGTTAATTCAAAAATTCAGCAAAATTCTATCACATTTGTTCAATTTACGTCGCTGCTATTTAACATAGCGTACTGGGCTAGGCGGCATCTCAAAGCGCATGAAATCACGAGCGAAAAGCAATATTAAACTTCTAGGGTAGGGCGAACAGAGACTCGATTAGATCATTCTACATTAATGTTAATTTAAGAATTTAGGGAAATTCTATCACATTTGTTCAATTTACGTCGCTCCTATTTCAGATAGCGTATTGGGCTAAGCGGCATCTCAAAGCGCATGAAATGGCGAGTAAAATGCACTATTAAACTTCTATGATAGGGCAATCAGAGACCCGATTAGACCATTTTATATTATGGTTAATTTAAGAATTCAGCAAAATTCAATCACATTTGTTCAATTTACGTCGCTCCTATTTCAGATAGCGTGCTGGGCTAGGCGGCATCTTAAAGCGCGTGGAATAGCGATTGAAATGCACTATTAAACTTCGATGATAGGGCAAACAGAGACCCGATTAGATCATTTTACATTATGGTTAATAAAAGAATTCAGCGAAATTCTATCACATATGTTCAATTTACGTCGCTCCTATTCCAGATAGCGTATTGGGCTAAGCGGCATCTCAAAGCGCATGAAATTACGAGTGAAATGCACTATTAAACTTCCAGGGTAGGACAAACAGAGTCCCGATTAGATCATTTTATATTATGGTTAATTTAAGAATTTAACGAAATTCTATCACACTTGTTCAATTTACGTCGCTCCTATTTCAGATAGCGTATTGTGCTAAGCGGCATCTCAAAGCGCATGAAATGGCGAGTAAAATGCACTATTAAAGTTCTAGGGTAAGGCAAACAGGGACCCGATTAGATCATTTTATATTACGGTTAATATAAGAATTCAGCGTAATTCTATCACATTTGTTAAACTTACGTCGCTCCTATTTCAGATAGCGTACTGGGCTAAGCGGTATGTTAAAGCGCATGAAATGATGAGTGAAATGCACTATTAAACTTCTATGATAGGGCAATCAGAGACCCGATTAGATCATTCTATATTTTGGTTAATTTATGAATCGAACGAAATCCTATCACATTTGTACAATTTACGTCGCTCCTATTACAGATAGCGTATTGGGCTAAGCGGCATCTCAATGCGCATGAAATGCCGAGTAAAACGCACTATTAAACTTCTAGGGTAGGGCAAACAGAGACCCGATTAGATCATTTTATATTACGGTTAATATAAGAATTCAGCGTAATTCTATCACATTTGTTCAACTTACGTCGCTCCTATTTCAGGTGGCGTACTGGGCTAGGCGGCATCTTAAAGCGCGTGGAATGGCGAGTAAAATGCACTACTAAACTTCTATGATAGGGCAATCAGAGACCCGATTAGATCATTTTATATTTTGATTAATATAAGAATTCAGGGAAATTCTATCATATTTGTTGAATTTACGTCGCTTCTATTTCAGATAGCGTATTGGGCTAAGCGGCACCTCAGAGCGCATGAAATGGCGAGTAAAATGCACTATTAAACTTCTAGGGTAGGGCAAACAGAGACCCGATTAGATCATTTTATATTATGGTTAATTTAAGAATTCAGCGAAACTCTATCACATTTGATCAATTTATGTCGCTACTATTTCAGATAGCGTATTGGGCTAAGCGGCATCTCAATGCGCATGAAATGGCGAGTAAAATGCACTATTAAACTTCTAGGGTAGGTCAAACAGAGACCCGACTATATCATTTTATATTACCGTTAATTTAAGAATTCAGCAAAATTCTATCACATTTGTTCAATTTACGTCGCTCCTATTTCAGATAGCGTACTGGGCTAGGCATCATCTTAAAGCGCGTGGAATGGCGAGTAAAACGCACTATTAAGCTTCTATGATAGTGCAATCAGAGACCCGATTAGATCATTTTATATTTTGGTTAATATAAGAATTCAGCGAAATTCTATCACATTTGTTCAATTTACGTCGCTCACGTTTCATATAGCGTATTGGGCTAAGAGGCATGTCAAAGCGCATGAAATGGCGAGTAAAATGCACTATGAAACTTCTATGATAGGGCAATAAGAGACCCGATTAGATCATTTTAAATTTTGGTTAATATAAGGATTCAGCCAAATTCTATCACATTTGTTCAATTTACGTCGCGCCTATTTCAGATAGCTTATTGGGCTAAGCGGCATCTCAAAGCGCATGAAATGAGGAGTGAAATGCACTATTAAACTTCTAGGGTAGGGCGAACAGAGACCCGATTAGATCATTTTACATTAAGGTTAATATAAGAGTTCAGGGAAATTATATCACATTTGTTCAATTTACGTCTCTCCTATTTCAGATAGCTTATTGGGCTAAGCGCATCTCAAAGCGCATGAAATGGCGAGTGAAGTGCACTATTAAACTTCTAGGGTAAGGGAAAGAGAGACCCGATTAGATCATTTTATATTACGGTTAATATAAGTATTAAGCGTAATTCTATCAGATTTGTTCAATTTACGGCACTCCTATTTCAGATAGCCTACTGGGCTAGCCGGCATCTTAAAGCGCGTGGAATAGCGAGTAAAATGCACTATTAGCCTTCTATGATAGGGCAATCAGAGACCCGATTAGATCATTTTATATTTTGGTTAATTTAAGAATTCAGCAAAATTCTATCACATTTGTTCAATTTACGTCGCTCCTATTTCAGATAGCGTACTGGGCTAGGCGGCATCTTAAAGCGCCTGGAATGGCGAGTAAAATGCACTATTAAACTTCCATGATAGGACAATCCGAGACCCGATTAGACCATTTTATATTTAGGTTAATATAAGAATTCAGCGAAATTCTATCACATTTGTTCAATTTACGTCGCTCCTATTTCAGATAGCGTATTGGGCTAAGTGACATCTCAAAGCGCTTGAAATGGCGAATAAAATGCACTATTAAACTTCTAGGGTAAGGCAACCAGGGACCCGATTAGATCATTTTATATTACGGTTAATATAAGAATTCAGCGTAATTCTATCACATTTGTTAAACTTACGTCGCTCCTATTTCAGATAGCGTACTGGGCTAAGCGGCATCTTAAAGCGCATGAAATCATGAGTGAAATGCACTATTAAACTTCTATGATAGGGCAATCAGAGACCCGATTAGATCATTTTATATTTTGGTTAATTTAAGAATTCAACGAAATTCTATCACATTTGTACAATTTACGTCGCTCCTATTACAGATAGCGTATTGGGCTAAGCGGCATCTCAATGCGCATGAAATGCCGAGTAAAACGCACTATTAAACTTCTAGGGTAGGGCAAACAGAGACCCGATTAGATCATTTTATATTACGGTTAATATAAGAATTCAGCGTAATTCTATCACATTTGTTCAACTTACGTCGCTCCTATTTCAGGTGGCGTACTGGGCTAGGCGGCATCTTAAAGCGCGTGGAATGGCGAGTAAAATGCACTACTAAACTTCTATGATAGGGCAATCAGAGACCCGATTAGATCATTTTATATTTTGATTAATATAAGATTTCAGGGAAATTCTATCACATTTGTTCAATTTACGTCGCTCCTATTTCAGGTAGCGTATTGGGCCAAGCAGCATCTCAAAGCGCATGAAATGGCGAATAAAATGCACTATTAAACTTCTCGGCTAGGGCGAACAGAGACCCGATTAGATCATTTTACATTAAGGTTAATATAAGTATTCAGCGAAATTCTATCATATTTGTTGAATTTACGTCGCTTCTATTTCAGATAGCGTATTGGGCTAAGCGGCATCTCAAAGCGCATGAGATGGCGAATAAAATGCACTATTAAACTTATAGGCTAGGGCCAACAGAGACCCGATTAGATCATTTTACATTACGGTTAATAAAAGAATTCAGCGAAATTCTATCACATTTCTTCAATTTACGTCTCTCCTATTTCAGATAGCGTAGTGGGCTAAGCGGCATCTCGAAGCGCATGAAATGACGAGTGAAGGGCACTATTAAACTTCTAGGGTAGGGCAAACAGAGACCCGATTAGATCATTTTATATTATGGTTAATTTAAGAATTCAGCGAAACTCTACCACATTTGTTGAATTTATGTCGCTCCTATTTCAGATAGCGTATTGGGCTAAGCGGCATCTCAATGCGCATGAAATGGCGAGTAAAATGCACTATTAAACTTCTAGGGTAGGTCAAACAGAGGCTCGATTAGATCATTTTATATTACCGTTAATTTAAGAATTCAGCAAAATTCTATCACATTTGTTCAATTTACGTCGCTCCTATTTCAGATAGCGTACTGGGCTAGGCGTCATCTTAAGGCGCGTGGAATGGTGAGTAAAACGCACTATTAAACTTCCATGATAGGACAATCCGAGACCCGATTAGATCATTTTATATTTGGGTCAATATAAGAATTCAGGGAAATTCAATCACATTTGTTCAATTTACGTCGCTCCTATTTCAGATAGCGTATTGGGCTAAGCGGCATCTCAAAGCGCACGGAATGTCGAATAAAATGCACTATTAATCTTCTATGCTAGGGCAAACAGAGACCCGATTAGATCATTTTACATTAAGGTTAATATAAGGATTCAGGGAAATTCTATCACATTTGTTCAATTTACGTCGCTCCTATTTCAGATAGCGTATTGGGCTAAGCGGCATCTCAAAGCGCATAAAATTGCAAGTGAAGTGCACTATTAAACTTCTAGGGTAAGGGAAAGAGAGACCCGGTTAGATCATTTTATATTACGGTTAATATAAGTATTAAGCGTAATTCTATCAGATTTGTTCAATTTACGTCGCTCCTATTTCAGATAGCGTACTGGGCTAGGCGGCATCTTAAAGCGCGTGGAATGGCGAGTGAAATGCACTATTAAACTTCTAGGGTAGGGCAAACAGAGTCCCGATTAGATTATTTTGTATTATGGTTAATTCAAAAATTCAGCAAAATTCTATCACATTTGTTCAATTTACGTCGCTGCTATTTAACATAGCGTACTGGGCTAGGCGGCATCTCAAAGCGCATGAAATCACGAGCGAAAAGCAATATTAAACTTCTAGGGTAGGGCGAACAGAGACTCGATTAGATCATTCTACATTAATGTTAATTTAAGAATTTAGGGAAATTCTATCACATTTGTTCAATTTACGTCGCTCCTATTTCAGATAGCGTATTGGGCTAAGCGGCATCTCAAAGCGCATGAAATGGCGAGTAAAATGCACTATTAAACTTCTATGATAGGGCAATCAGAGACCCGATTAGACCATTTTATATTATGGTTAATTTAAGAATTCAGCAAAATTCAATCACATTTGTTCAATTTACGTCGCTCCTATTTCAGATAGCGTGCTGGGCTAGGCGGCATCTTAAAGCGCGTGGAATGGCGATTGAAATGCACTATTAAACTTCGATGATAGGGCAAACAGAGACCCGATTAGATCATTTTACATTATGGTTAATAAAAGAATTCAGCGAAATTCTATCACATATGTTCAATTTACGTCGCTCCTATTCCAGATAGCGTATTGGGCTAAGCGGCATCTCAAAGCGCATGAAATTACGAGTGAAATGCACTATTAAACTTCCAGGGTAGGACAAACAGAGTCCCGATTAGATCATTTTATATTATGGTTAATTTAAGAATTTAACGAAATTCTATCACACTTGTTCAATTTACGTCGCTCCTATTTCAGATAGCGTATTGTGCTAAGCGGCATCTCAAAGCGCATGAAATGGCGAGTAAAATGCACTATTAAAGTTCTAGGGTAAGGCAAACAGGGACCCGATTAGATCATTTTATATTACGGTTAATATAAGAATTCAGCGTAATTCTATCACATTTGTTAAACTTACGTCGCTCCTATTTCAGATAGCGTACTGGGCTAAGCGGTATGTTAAAGCGCATGAAATGATGAGTGAAATGCACTATTAAACTTCTATGATAGGGCAATCAGAGACCCGATTAGATCATTCTATATTTTGGTTAATTTAAGAATCGAACGAAATCCTATCACATTTGTACAATTTACGTCGCTCCTATTACAGATAGCGTATTGGGCTAAGCGGCATCTCAATGCGCATGAAATGCCGAGTAAAACGCACTATTAAACTTCTAGGGTAGGGCAAACAGAGACCCGATTAGATCATTTTATATTACGGTTAATATAAGAATTCAGCGTAATTCTATCACATTTGTTCAACTTACGTCGCTCCTATTTCAGGTGGCGTACTGGGCTAGGCGGCATCTTAAAGCGCGTGGAATGGCGAGTAAAATGCACTACTAAACTTCTATGATAGGGCAATCAGAGACCCGATTAGATCATTTTATATTTTGTTCAATATAAGAATTCAGGGAAATTCTATCATATTTGTTGAATTTAC
>CAKAJE020002049.1:0-32547 GCA_916610135.2 Macropis europaea
TTAAGGTTAATATAAGAATTCAGGGAAATTCTATCACATTTTTCAATTTACGTGACTCCTATTTCAGATAGCGTATTGTGCTATGCGGCTTCTCAAAGCGCATGAAATGGCGAGTAAAATGCACTATTAAACTTCTAGGGTAGGGCAAACAGAGACCCGATTATATCATTTTATATTATGGTTAATTTAAGAATTCAGCAAAATTCTATCACATTTGTTCAATTTACGTCGTTCCTATTTCAGATAGCGATTGGGCTAAGCGGCATCTCAAAGCGCATGGAATGACGAGTGAAAGGCACTATTAAACTTCTAGGGTAGGGCGAACAGAGAACCGATTAGATCATTTTACATTAAGGTTAATATAAGATTTCAGGGAAATTCTATCACATTTGTTCAATTTACGTCGCTCCTATTTCAGATAGCTTATTGGGCAAAGCGGCATCTCAAAGCGCATGAAATGATGAGTGAAATGCACTGTTAAACTTCTATGATAGGGCAATCAGAGACCCGACTAGATCATTTTATATTATGGTTAATTTAAGAATTCAGCGAAACTCTATCACATTTGTTCAATTTGCGGCGCTCCTATTTCAGATAGCGTACTGGGCTAGGCGGCACCTTAAAGCGCGCGGAATGGCGAGTAAATGCACTATTAAACTTCTATGATAGGGCAATCAGAGACCCGATTAGATCATTTTATATTTTGGTTAATATAAGAATTCAGCGAAATTCTATCACATTTGTTCAATTTACGTCGCTCCTATTTCAGATAGCGTATTGGGCTAAGCGGCATCTCAAAGCGCATGAAATGACGAGTGATATGCAATACTAAACTTCTAGGATAAGGCAAACAGAGACAGGATTAGATCATTTTATATTTTGTTTAATATAAGATTTCAGGGAAATTCTATCACATTTGTTCAATTTACGTCGCTCCTATTTCAGATAGCGTATTGGGCTAAGCGGCATCTCAAAGCACATGAAATGTCGAGTGAAATGCACTATTAGACTTCTATGGTAGGGCGAACAGAGACCCGATTAGATCATTTTATAGTATGCTTAATTTAAAACGTCAGCAAAATTTTATCACATTCGTCCAATTTACGTCGCTCCTATTTCAGATAGCGCACTGGGCTAGGCGCATCTTAAAGCGCATGAAATGGCGAGTAAAATGCACTATTAAACTTCTAGGATAAGCCAAACAGAGACCCGATTAGATCATTTTATATTACGGTTATTATAAGAATTCAGCGTAATTCTATCACATTTGTTCAACTTACGTCGCTCCTATTTCAGATAGCATACTGGGCTAGGCGGCATCTGAAAGCGCGTGGAATGGCGAGTAAGATGCGCTATTAAGCTTCTAGATAAGGCAAACAGAGACCCGATTAGGTCATTTTATATTACGGTTAATAAATAGGAATGCAGCGTAATTCTATCACATTTGTTCAACTTAAGTCGCTCCTATTTCAGATAGCGTACGGGGCTAGGCGGCATCTCGAAGCGCATGAAATGACGAGTGCAATGCACTATTAGACTTCTATGGTAGGGCGAACAGAGACCCGATTAGATCATTTTACATTAAGGTTAATATAAGAATTCAGGGAAATTCTATCACATTTTTCAATTTACGTGACTCCTATTTCAGATAGCGTATTGTGCTATGCGGCTTCTCAAAGCGCATGAAATGGCGAGTAAATGCACTATTAAACTTCTAGGGTAGGGCAAACAGAGACCCGATTATATCATTTTATATTATGGTAATTTAAGAATTCAGCAAAATTCTATCACATTTGTTCAATTTACGTCGTTCCTATTTCAGATAGCGTATTGGGCTAAGCGGCATCTCAAAGCGCATGGAATGACGAGTGAAAGGCACTATTAAACTTCGAGGGTAGGGCGAACAGAGAACCGATTAGATCATTTTACATTAAGGTTAATATAAGAATTCAGGGAAATTCTATCACATTTGTTCAACTCACGTCGCTCCTATTTCAGATAGCGTATTGGGCTAAGCGGCATTTCAAAGCGCATGAAATGGCGAGTAAATGCACTATTAAACTTCTAGGGTAGGACAAACAGAGACCCGATTAGATCATTTTATATCATGGTTAATTTAAGAATTCAGCGAAATTCTATCACATTTGTTCAACTTACGTCGCTCCTATTTCAGATAGCGTATTGGGCTAACCGGCATCTCAAAGCGCATGAAATGGCAAATAAAATGCGCTATTAAACTTCTATGCTAGGGCGAACAGAGACCCGATTAGATCATTTTACATTATGGTTCATAAAAGAATTCAGCGAAATTCTATCACATTTGTTCAACTTACGTCGCTCCTATTTCAGATAGCGTATTGGGCTAAGCTGCCTCTCAAAGCGCATGAAATGGCGAGTAAGATGCGATATTAAGCTTCTAGGATAAGGCAAACAGAGACCCGATTAGGTCATTTTATATTACGGTTAATAAATAGGAATGCAGCGTAATTCTATCACATTTGTTCAACTTAAGTCGCTCCTATTTCAGATAGCGTACTGGGCTAGGCGGCATCTCAAAGCGCATGAAATGGCGAGTAAAATGCACTATTAAACTTCTAGGGTAGGACAAACAGAGACCCGATAGATCATTTTATATTATGGTTAATTTTAGAATTCAGCGAAATTCTATCACATTTGTTCAATTTACGTCCGCTCCTATTTCAGATAGCGTATTGGGCTAAGCGGCATGTCAAAGCGCATGAAATGGCGAGTAAAATGCACTATTAAACTTCTATGATACGGCAATCAGAGACCCGATTAGATCATTTTATATTTTGGTTAATACAAGAATTCAGCGAAATTCTATCACATTTGTTCAATTTACGTCGCTCCTATTTCAGATAGCTAATTGGGCTATGCGGCATCTCAAAGCGCATGCAATTACGAGTGAAATGCACTAATAAACTTCTAGGGTAGGGCGAACAGAGACCCGATTAGATCATTTTACATTAAGGTTAATATAAGAATTCAGGGAAATTCTATCACATTTTTCAATTTACGTCGTTCCTATTTCAGATAGCGTAGTGGGCTAAGCGGCATCTCAAAGCGCATGGAATGACGAGTGAAAGGCACTATTAAACTTCTAGGGTAGGGCGAACAGAGAACCGATTAGATCATTTTACATTAAGGTTAATATAAGAATTCAGGGAAATTCTATCACATTTGTTCAATTTACGTCGTTCCTATTTCAGATAGCGTATTGGGCTAAGCGGCATCTCAAAGCGCATGAAATGGCGAGTAAAATCCACGATTAAACTTCTAGGCTAGGGTGAACAGAGACCCGATTATATCATTTTACATTTTATTTAATATAAGATTTCAGGGAAATTCTATCACATTTGTTCAATTTACGTCGCTCCTATTTCAGATAGCTTATTGGGCAAAGCGGCATCTCAAAGCGCATGAAATGATGAGTGAAATGCACTGTTAACTTCTATGATAGGGCAATCAGAGACCCGACTAGATCATTTTATATTATGGTTAATTTAAGAATTCAGCGAAACTCTATCACATTTGTTCAATTTACGGCGCTCCTACTTCAGATAGCGTATTGGGCTAAGCGGCATCTCAAAGCGCATGAAATGACGAGTAAAATGCACTATTAAACTTCTAGGGTAGGGCAAACAGAGACCCGATTGGATCATTTTATGTTATCGTTAATTTAAGGATTCAGCAAAATTCTATCACATTTGTTGAATTTACGTTGCTCCTATTTGAGATATCGCACTGGTCTAGGCGGCAACTTTAAGCGCGTGGAATGGCGAGTAAAATGCACTATTAAACTTCTATGATAGGGCAATCAGTGACCCGATTAGATAATTTTATATTATAGTTAATTTAAGAATTCAGCGAAATTCTATCACATTTGTTCAATTTACGTCGCTTCTATTTCTGATAGCGTATTGGGCTAAGCGGCATCTCAAAGCGTATGAAATGGCGAATAAAGTGCACTATTATGGTTCTTGGGTAGGGCAAACAGAGACCCGAGTAGATCACTTTATATTATGATTAATTTAAGAAGTCAGCAAAATTCTATCACATTTGTTCAATTTACGTCGCTCCTATTTCAGATAGCGTATTGGGCTAAGCGGCATATCAAAGCGCATGAAATGACGAGAGAAATGCAATACTAAACTTCTAGGATAAGGCAAACAGAGACCCGATTAGATCATTTTATATTTTGTTTAATATAAGATTTCAGGGAAATTCTATCGCATTTGTTCAATTTACGTCGCTTCTATTTCTGATAGCGTATTGGGCTAAGCGGCATCTCAAAGCGCATGAAATGGCGAATAAAGTGCACTATTAAAGTTCTATGGTAGGGCAAACAGAGACCCGAGTAGATCACTTTATATTATGATTAATTTAAGAATTCAGCGTAATTCTATCACATTTGTTCAACTTACGTCGTTCCTATTTCAGATAGCGTATTGGGCTAAGCGGCATCTCAAAGCGCATGAAATGGCGAGTAAAATCCACGATTAAACTTCTAGGCTAGGGTGAACAGAGACCCGATTATATCATTTTACATTTTATTTAATATAAGATTTCAGGGAAATTCTATCACATTTGTTCAATTTACGTCGCTCCTATTTCAGTTAGCGTACTGGGCTAGGCGGCATCTTAAAGCGCGTGGAATGGCGAGTAAAATGCACTGTTAAACTTCTAGGGTAGGGCAAACAGAGACCCGATTAGATCAGTTTATATTATGGTTAATTTAAGAATTCAGCAAAATTCTATCACATTTGTTCAATTTACGTCGCTCCTATTCAGATGGCTTATTGGGCTTAGCGGCATCTCAAAGCGCATGAAATGACGAGTGAAATGCACTATTAAACTTCTAGGGTAGGGCAAACAGAGACCCGATTACATCATTTTATATTATGGTTAATTTAAGAATTCAGCGAAATTCTATCACATTTGTTCAATTTACGTCGTTCCTATTTAAGATAGCGTATTGGGCTAAGCGGCATCTCAAAGCGCATGAAATAGCGACTAAAATGCACTGTTAAACTTCTAGGGTAGGGCAAACAGAGACCCGATTAGATCAGTTTATATTATGGTTAATTTAAGAATTCAGCAAAATTCTATCACATTTGTTCAATTACGTCGCTCCTATTTCATATAGCTAATTGGGCTATGCGGCATCTCAAAGCGCATGCAATTACGAGTGCAATGCACTATTAAACTTCTATGGTAGGGCGAACAGAGACCCGAATAGATCATTTTACATTAAGGGTAATATAAGAATTCAGCGAAATTCTATCACATTTGTTCAATTTACGTCTTTGATATTTCAGATAGCGTACTGGGCTAAGCGGCATCTCAAAGTTCATGAAATGGCGAGTATAATGCACTATTAAACTTCTAGGATAAGGCAAACAGAGACCCGATTACATCATTTTATATTACGGTTAATATAAGAATGCAGCTATATCGCTCCAATTTCAGATAGCGTATTAGGCTAAGCGGCATCTCAAAGCGCATGAAATGACGAGTAAAATGCACTATTAAAGTTCTAGGGTAGGGCAAGCAGAGACCCGATTAGATCATTTTATATTTTGGTTAATATAAGAATTCAGCGAAATTCTATCACATTTCTTCAATTTACGTCGTTCCTATTTCAGTTAGCGTACTGGGCTAGGCGGCATCTTAAAGCGCGTGGAATGGCGAGTAAAATGCACTGTTAAACTTCTAGGGTAGGGCAAACAGAGACCCGATTAGATCAGTTTATATTATGGTTAATTTAAGAATTCAGCAAAATTCTATCAAATTTGTTCAATTTACGTCGTTCCTATTTCAGATAGCGTACTGGGCTAGGCGGCATCTTAAAGCGCGTGGAATGTCGAGTGAAATGCACTATTAAACTTCTATGATAGGGCAATCAGAGACCCGATTAGATCATTTTATATTTTGGTTAATACAAGAATTCAGCGAAATTCTATCACATTTGTTCAATTTACGTCGCTCCTATTTCATATAGCTAATTGGGCTATGCGGCATCTCAAGGCGCATGCAATTACGAGTGAAATGCACTCTTAAACTTCTAGGGTAGGGCGAACAGAGACCCGATTAGATCATTTTACATTAAGGGTAATATAAGAATTCAGCGAAATTCTATCACATTTGTTCAATGTACGTCTTTGATATTTCAGATAGCGTATTGGGCTAAGCGGCATCTGAAAGCGCATGAAATGGCGAGTAAAACGCACTATTAAACTTCTAGGGTAGGGCAAACAGAGACCCGATTAGATCAGTTTATATTATGGTTAATTTAAGAATTCAGCAAAATTCTATCACATTTGTTCAATTTACGTCGCTCCTATTCAGATGGCTTATTGGGCTTAGCGGCATCTCAAAGCGCATGAAATGACGAGTGAAATGCACTATTAAACTTCTAGGGTAGGGCAAACAGAGACCCGATTAGATCATTTTACATTATGTTAATGAAAGAATTCAACGAAATTCTATCACATTTGTTCAACTTACGTCGCTCCTATTTCAGATAGCGTATTGGGCTAAGCGGCATCTCAAAGCGTATGAAATGGCGAATAAAGTGCACTATTAAAGTTGTAGGGTAGGGCAAACAGAGACCCGAGTAGATCACTTTATGTGATGGTTAATTTAAGAAGTCAGCAAAATTCTATCACATTTGTTCAATTTACGTCGCTCCTATTTCAGATAGCGTATTGGGCTAAGCGGCATCTCAAAGCACATGAAATGTCGAGTGAAATGCACTATTATACTTCTATGGTAGGGCCGAACAGAGACCCGATTAGATCATTTTACATTAAGGTTAATATAAGAATTCAGGGAAATTCTATCACATTTTTCAATTTACGTGACTCTATTTCAGATAGCGTATTGTGCTATGCGGCTTCTCAAAGCGCATGAAATGGCGAGTAAAATGCACTATTAAACTTCTAGGGTAGGGCAAACAGAGACCCGATTATATCATTTTATATTATGGTTAATTTAAGAATTCAGCAAAATTCTATCACATTTGTTCAATTTACGTCGTTCCTATTTCAGATAGCGTATTGGGCTAAGCGGCATCTCAAAGCGCATGGAATGACGAGTGAAAGGCACTATTAAACTTCTAGGGTAGGGCGAACAGAGAACCGATTAGATCACTTTACATTAAGGTTAATATAAGAATTCAGGGAAATTCTATCACATTTGTTCAGTTTACGTCGTTCCTATTTCAGATAGCGTATTGGGCTAAGCGGCATCTTAAAGCGCATGAAATGGCGAGTAAAATGCACGATTAAATTTCTAGGCTAGGGCGAACAGAGACCCGATTAGATCATTTTACATTTTGTTTAATATAAGATTTCAGGGAAATTCTATCACATTTGTTCAATTTACGTCGCTCCTATTTCAGATAGCTTATTGGGCAAAGCGGCATCTCAAAGCGCATGAAATGATGAGTGAAATGCACTGTTAAACTTCTATGATAGGGCAATCAGAGACCCGACTAGATCATTTTATATTATGGTTAATTTAAGAATCAGCGAAACTCTATCACATTTGTTCAATTTACGGCGCTCCTATTTCAGATAGCGTACTGGGCTAGGCGGCACCTTAAAGCGCGCGGAATGGCGAGTAAAATGCACTATTAAACTTCTATGATGGGGCAATGAGAGACCTGATTAGATCATTTTATATTTTGGTTAATATAAGAATTCAGCGAAATCTATCACATTTGGTTCAATTTACGTCGCTCCTATTTCAGATAGCGTATTGGGCTAAGCGGCATCTCAAAGCGCATGAAATGACGAGTGATATGCAATACTAAACTTCTAGGATAAGGCAAACAGAGACAGGATTAGATCATTTTATATTTGGTTTAATATAAGATTTCGGGGAAATTCTATCACATTTGTTCAATTTACGTCGCTCCTATTTCAGATAGCGTATTGGGCTAAGCGGCATCTCAAAGCACATGAAATGTCGAGTGAAATGCACTATTAGACTTCTACGGTAGGGCGGACAGAGACCCGATTAGATCATTTTATATTATGCTTAATTTAAAACGTCAGCAAAATTTTATCACATTCGTCCAATTTACGTCGCTCCTATTTCAGATAGCGCACTGGGCTAGGCGGCATCTTAAAGCGCGTGGAATGGCGAGTAAAATGCACTATTAAACTCCTATGATAGGGCAATCAGAGACCCGATTGGATCATTTTATATTATGGTTAATTTAAGAATTCAGCGTAATTCTATCACATTCGTTCAAGTTACGTCGCTCCTATTTCAGATAGCGTACTGGCCTATGCGGCATCTTAAAGCGCGTGGAATGGCGAGTAAAATTCACTATTAAACTTCTATGATAGGGCAATCAGAGACCCGATAAGATCATTTATATTTTGGTTAATATAAGAATTCAGGGAAATTCTATCACATTTGTTCAATTTACGTCGCTCCTATTTCAGATAGCGTATTCGGCTAAGCGGCATTTCAAAGCGCATGAAATGGCGAGTAAAATGCACTATTAAACTTCTAGGATAAGCCAAACAGAGACCCGATTAGATCATTTTATATTACGGTTAATATAAGAATTCAGCGTAATTCTATCACATTTGTTCAACTTACGTCGCTCCTATTTCAGATAGCATACTGGGCTAGGCGGCATCTGAAAGCGCGTGGAATGGCGAGTAAGATGCGCTATTAAGCTTCTAGGATAAGGCAAACAGAGACCCGATTAGGTCATTTTATATTACGGTTAATAAATAGGAATGCAGCGTATTCTATCACATTTGTTACAACTTAAGTCGCTCCTATTTCAGATAGCGTACGGGGCTAGGCGGCATCTCGAAGCGCATGAAATGACGAGTGCAATGCACTATTAGACTTCTATGGTAGGGCGAACAGAGACCCGATTAGATCATTTTACATTAAGGTTAATATAAGAATTCAGGGAAATTCTATCACATTTTTCAATTTACGTGACTCCTATTTCAGATAGCGTATTGTGCTATGCGGCTTCTCAAAGCGCATGAAATGGCGAGTAAAATGCACTATTAAACTTCTAGGGTAGGGCAAACAGAGACCCGATTATATCATTTTATATTATGGTTAATTTAAGAATTCAGCAAAATTCTATCACATTTGTTCAATTTACGTCGTTCCTATTTCAGATAGCGTATTGGGCTAAGCGGCATCTCAAAGCGCATGGAATGACGAGTGAAAGGCACTATTAAACTTCGAGGGTAGGGCGAACAGAGAACCGATTAGATCATTTTACATTAAGGTTAATATAAGAATTCAGGGAAATTCTATCACATTTGTTCAACTTACGTCGCTCCTATTTCAGATAGCGTATTGGGCTAAGCGGCATTTCAAAGCGCATGAAATGGCGAGTAAAATGCACTATTAAACTTCTAGGGTAGGACAAACAGAGACCCGATTAGATCATTTTATATCATGGTTAATTTAAGAATTCAGCGAAATTCTATCACATTTGTTCAACTTACGTCGCTCCTATTTCAGATAGCGTATTGGGCTAACCGGCATCTCAAAGCGCATGAAATGGCAAATAAAATGCGCTATTAAACTTCTATGCTAGGGCGAACAGAGACCCGATTAGATCATTTTACATTATGGTTCATAAAAAGAATTCAGCGAAATTCTATCACATTTGTTCAACTTACGTCGCTCCTATTTCAGATAGCGTATTGGGCTAAGCTGCCTCTCAAAGCGCATGAAATGGCGAGTAAGATGCGATATTAAGCTTCTAGGATAAGGCAAACAGAGACCCGATTAGGTCATTTTATATTACGGTTAATAAATAGGAATGCAGCGTAATTCTATCACATTTGTTCAACTTAAGTCGCTCCTATTTCAGATAGCGTACTGGGCTAGGCGGCATCTCAAAGTGCATGAAATGGCGAGTAAAATGCACTATTAAACTTCTAGGGTAGGACAAACAGAGACCCGATTAGATCATTTTATATTATGGTTTATTTAAGAATTCAGAAAAATTCTATCACATTTGTTCAATTTACGTCGCTCCTATTTCAGATAGCTTATTGGGCTAAGCGGCATCTCAAAGCGCATGAATGACGAGTGAAAGGCACTATTAAACTTCTAGGGTAGGGCGAACAGAGAACCGATTAGATCATTTTACATTAAGGTTAATATAAGATTCAGGGAAATTCTATCACGTTTGTTCGATTTACGTCGCTACTATTTCAGATAGCGTATTGGGCTAAGCGGCATCTCAAAGCGCATGAAATGGCGACTAAAATTCACTGTTAAACTTCTAGGGTAGGGCAAACAGAGACCCGATTAGATCATTTCATATTATGGTTTATTTAAGAATTCAGCGAAATTCTATCACATTGTTCAATTTACGTCGCTCCTATTTCAGATAGCGTATTGGGCTAAGCGGCATCTCAAAGCGCATGAAATGGCGTGTAAAATGCACTATTAAGCTTCTACGCTAGGGCGAAGAGAGACCCGATTAGATCATTTAACATTATGGTTAATAAAAGAATTCAGCGAAATTCTATCACATTTGTTCAACTTACGTCGCTCCTATTTCAGATAGCGTACTGGGCTGGGCGGCATCTTAAATCGCGTGGAAGGGCGAGTAAAATGCACTACTAAACTTCTATGATAGGGCAATCAGAGAGCCGATTAGATCATTTTATATTTTGGTTAATATAAGAATTCAGCGAAATTCTATCACATTTGTTCAATTTACGTCGCTCCTATTTCAGATTGCGTATTGGGCTAAGCGGCATCTCAAAGCGCATGAAATGACGAGTGAAAGGCACTATTAAACTTCTAGGGTAGGGCGAACAGAGAACCGATTAGATCATTTTACATTAAGGTTAATATAAGAATTCAGGGAAATTCTATCACGTTTGTTCGATTTACGTCGCTACTATTTCAGATAGCGTATTGGGCTAAGCGGCATCTCAAAGCGCATGAAATGGCGACTAAAATTCACTGTTAAACTTCTAGGGTAGGGCAAACAGAGACCCGATTAGATCATTTCATATTATGGTTTATTTAAGAATTCAGAAAAATTCTATCACATTTGTTCAATTTACGTCGCTCCTATTTCAGATAGCTTATTGGGCTAAGCGGCATCTCAAAGCGCATGAAATGACGAGTGAAAGGCACTATTAAACTTCTAGGGTAGGGCGAACAGAGAACCGATTAGATCATTTTACATTAAGGTTAATATAAGAATTCAGGGAAATTCTATCACGTTTGTTCGATTTACGTCGCTACTATTTCAGATAGCGTATTGGGCTAAGCGGCATCTCAAAGCGCATGAAATGGCGACTAAAATTCACTGTTAAACTTCTAGGGTAGGGCAAACAGAGACCCGATTAGATCATTTCATATTATGGTTTATTTAAGAATTCAGCGAAATTCTATCACATTTGTTCAATTTACGTCGCTCCTATTTCAGATAGCGTATTGGGCTAAGCGGCATCTCAAAGCGCATGAAATGGCGTGTAAAATGCACTATTAAGCTTCTACGCTAGGGCGAAGAGAGACCCGATTAGATCATTTAACATTATGGTTAATAAAAGAATTCAGCGAAATTCTATCACATTTGTTCAACTTACGTCGCTCCTATTTCAGATAGCGTACTGGGCTGGGCGGCATCTTAAATCGCGTGGAAGGGCGAGTAAAATGCACTACTAAACTTCTATGATAGGGCAATCAGAGAGCCGATTAGATCATTTTATATTTTGGTTAATATAAGAATTCAGCGAAATTCTATCACATTTGTTCAATTTACGTCGCTCCTATTTCAGATTGCGTATTGGGCTAAGCGGCATCTCAAAGCGCATGAAATGACGAGTGAAAGGCACTATTAAACTTCTAGGGTAGGGCGAACAGAGAACGATTAGATCATTTTACATTAAGGTTAATATAAGAATTCAGGGAAATTCTATCACGTTTGTTCGATTTACGTCGCTACTATTTCAGATAGCGTATTGGGCTAAGCGGCATCTCAAAGCGCATGAAATGGCGACTACAATTCACTGTTAAACTTCTAGGGTAGGGCAAACAGAGACCCGATTAGATCATTTCATATTATGGTTTATTTAAGAATTCAGAAAAATTCTATCACATTTGTTCAATTTACGTCGCTCCTATTTCAGATAGCTTATTGGGCTAAGCGGCATCTCAAAGCGCATGAAATGACGAGTGAAAGGCACTATTAAACTTCTAGGGTAGGGCGAACAGAGAACCGATTAGATCATTTACATTAAGGTTAATATAAGAATTCAGGGAAATTCTATCACGTTTGTTCGATTTACGTCGCTACTGTTTCAGATAGCGTATTGGGCTAAGCGGCATCTCAAAGCGCATGAAATGGCGAATAAATTCACTGTTAAACTTCTAGGGTAGGGCAAACAGAGACCCGATTAGATCATTTCATATTATGGTGTTTATTTAAGAATTCAGCGAAATTCTATCACATTTGTTCAATTACGTCGCTCCTATTTCAGATAGCGTATTGGGCTAAGCGGCATCTCAAAGCGCATGAAATGGCGTGTAAAATGCACTATTAAGCTTCTACGCTAGGGCGAAGAGAGACCCGATTAGATCATTTAACATTATGGTTAATAAAAGAATTCAGCGAAATTCTATCACATTTGTTCAACTTACGTCGCTCCTATTTCAGATAGCGTACTGGGCTGGGCGGCATCTTAAATCGCGTGGAAGGGCGAGTAAAATGCACTACTAAACTTCTATGATAGGGCAATCAGAGAGCCGATTAGATCATTTTATATTTTGGTTAATATAAGAATTCAGCGAAATTCTATCACATTTGTTCAATTTACGTCGCTCCTATTTCAGATTGCGTATTGGGCTAAGCGGCATCTCAAAGCGCATGAAATGACGAGTGAAAGGCACTATTAAACTTCTAGGGTAGGCGAACAGAGAACCGATTAGATCATTTTACATTAAGGTTAATATAAGAATTCAGGGAAATTCTATCACGTTTGTTCGATTTACGTCGCTACTATTTCAGATAGCGTATGGGCTAAGCGGCATCTCAAGCGCATGAAATGGCGAGTAAAATCACTGTTAACTTCTAGGGTAGGGCAAACAGAGACCCGATTAGATCATTTCATATTATGGTTTATTTAAGAATTCAGAAAAATTCTATCACATTTGTTCAATTACGTCGCTCCTATTTCAGATAGCTTATTGGGCTAAGCGGCATCTCAAAGCGCATGAAATGACGAGTGAAAGGCACTATTAAACTTCTAGGGTAGGGCGAACAGAGAACCGATTAGATCATTTTACATTAAGGTTAATATAAGATTCCAGGGAAATTCTATCACGTTTGTTCAATTTACGTCGCTACTATTTCAGATAGCGTATTGGGCTAAGCGGCATCTCAAAGCGCATGAAATGGCGAGTAAAATGCACTATTAAACTTCTAGGATAAGGCAAACGAGAGACCCGATTAGATCATTTTATATTACGGTTAATATAAGAATTCAGCGTAATTCTAACACATTTGTTCAACTTACGTCGCTCCTATTTCAGATAGCATACTGGGCTAGGCGGCATCTTAAAGCGCGTGGAATGGCGAGTAAAATGCACTATTAAACTTCTAGGATAAGGCAAACGGAGACCCGATTAGATCATTTTATATTACGGTTAATATAAGAATTCAGCGTAATTCTATCACATTTGTTCAACTTACGTCGCTCCTATTTCAGATAGCATACTGGGCTAGGCGGCATCTTAAAGCGCGTGGAATGGCGAGTAAAATGCACTATTAAACTTCTAGGGTAGGGCAATCAGAGACCCGATTAGATCATTTTATATTTTGGTTAATATAAGAATTCAGCGTAATTCTATCACATTTGTTCAACTTACGTCGCTCCTATTTCAGATGGCGTATTGGGCTAAGCGGCATCTCAATGCGCATGAAATGGCGAGTAAAATGCACTATTAAACTTCTAGGATAAGGCAAACGGAGACCCGATTAGATCATTTTATATTACGGTTAATATAAGAATTCAGCGTAATTCTATCACATTTGTTCAACTTACGTCGCTCCTATTTCAGATAGCATACTGGGCTGGGCGGCATCTTAAAGCGCGTGGAATGGCGAGTAAAATGCACTATTAAACTTCTAGGGTAGGGCAATCAGAGACCCGATTAGGTCATTTCATATTATGGTTTATTTAAGAATTCAGCGAAACTCTATCACATTTGTTCAATTTATGTCGCTCCTATTTCAGATGGCGTATCGGGCTAAGCGGCATCTCAATGCGCATGAAATGGCGAGTAAAATGCACTATTAAACTTCTAGGATAAGGCAAACGGAGACCCGATTAGATCATTTTATGTTACGGTTAATATAAGAATTCAGCGTAATTCTATCACATTTGTTCAACTTACGTCGCTCCTATTTCAGATAGCCTACTGGGCTAGGCGGCATCTTAAAGCGCGTGGAATGGCGAGTAAAATGCACTATTAAACTTCTAGGGTAGGGCAATCAGAGACCCGATTAGATCATTTTATATTTTGGTTAATATAAGAATTCAGCGTAATTCTATCACATTTGTTCAACTTACGTCGCTCCTATTTCAGATGGCGTATTGGGCTAAGCGGCATCTCAATGCGCATGAAATGGCGAGTAAAATGCACTATTAAACTTCTAGGATAAGGCAAACGGAGACCCGATTAGATCATTTTATATTACGGTTAATATAAGAATTCAGCGTAATTCTATCACATTTGTTCAACTTACGTCGCTCCTATTTCAGATAGCATACTGGGCTAGGCGGCATCTTAAAGCGCGTGGAATGGCGAGTAAAATGCACTATTAAACTTCTAGGGTAGGGCAATCAGAGACCCGATTAGGTCATTTTATATTTTGGTTAATATAAGAATTCAGCGTAATTCTATCACATTTGTTCAACTTACGTCGCTCCTATTTCAGATAGCATACTGGGCTAAGCGGCATCTCAAGGCGCATGAAATGACGAGTGAAATGCACTATTAAACTTCTAGGGTAGGGCAAACAGAGACCCGATTAGATCATTTTATATTACGGTTAATATAAGAATTCAGCGTAATTCTATCACATTTGTTCAACTTACGTCGCTCCTATTTCAGATAGCGTACTGGGCAAGGCGGTATCTCAAAGCGCGTGGAAGGGCGAGTAAAATGCACTACTAAACTTCTATGATAGGGCAATCAGAGACCCCATTAGATCATTTTATATTATGGTTAATATATGAATTCAGCGAAATTCTATCACATTTGTTCAATTTACGTCGCTCCTATGTCAGATAGCGTATTGGGCTAAGCGGCATCTCAAAGCGCATGAAATGGCGAGTGAAATGCACTATTAATCTTCTAGGGTAGGGCAATCAGAGACCCCATTAGTTCATTTTATATTATGGTTAATTTAAGAATTCAGCGAAATTGTATCACATTTGTTCAATTTACGTCGCTCCTATGTCAGATAGCGTACTGGGCTAGGCGGCATCTCAAAGCGCATGAAACGGCGAGTAAAATGCACTATTAAACTTCTAGGATAAGGCAAACAGAAACCCGAATAGATCATTTTATATTACGGTTAATATATGAATTCAGCGTAATTCTGCGACATTTGTTCAACTTACGTAGCTCCTATTTCGGATAGCGTGCTGGGCTAGGCGGCAACTTAAAGTGCGTGGAATGGCGAGTAAAATGCACTATTAAACTTCTATGATAGGGCAATCAGAGACCCGATTAGATCATTTTATATTTTGGTTAATATAAGAATTCAGCGTAATTCTGTGACATTTGTTCAACTTACGTAGCTCCTATTTCAGATAGCGTACTGGGCTAGGCGGCAACGTAAAGCGCGTGGAATGGCGAGTAAAATGCACTATTAAGCTTCTATGATAGGGCAATCAGAGACCCGCTTAGATCATTTTATATTTTGGTTAATATAAGAATTCAGCGAAATTCTATCACATTTGTTCAATTTACGTCGCTCCTATTTAAGATAGCGTATTGGGCTAAGCGGCATCTCAAAGCGCACGAAAGGGCGCGTAAAATGCACTACTAAACTTCTAGGGTAGGGCAATCAGAGACCCGATTAGATCATTTTATATTTTGGTTAATATAAGAATGCAGCGAAATTCTATCACATTTGTTCAATTTACGTCGCTCCTATTTCAGATAGTGTATTGGGCTAAGCGGCATCTCAAAGCGCATGGAATGGCGAGTGAAATGCACTATTAAACTTATAGGGTAGGGCGAACAGAGAGCCGAAGAGATCATTTTATGTTACGGTTAATATAAGAATTCAGCGTAATTCTATCACATTTGTTCAACTAACGTCGCTCCTATTTCAGATAGCGTACTGCGCTAGGCGGCATCTTAAAGCGCGTGGAAGGGCGAGTAAAATGCACTACTAAACTTCTATGATAGGGCAATCAGAGTTCCGGATAGATCATTTTATATTTTGTTTACTATAACATTTCAGGGAAATTCTATCACATTTTTTCAATTTACGTCGCTCCTATTTCAGATAGCGTATTGGGCTATGCGGCATCTCAAAGCGCACGAAAGGGCGAGTAAAATGCACTATTAAAGTTCTAGGGTAGGGCAAACAGAGACCCCATTAGATCATTTTATATTTTGGTTAATATAAGAATGCAGCGAAATTCTATCACATTTGTTCAATTTACGTCGCTCCTATTTCAGATAGTGTATTGGGCTAAGCGGCATCTCAAAGCGCATGGAATGGCGAGTGAAATGCACTATTAAACTTCTAGGGTAAGGCAAACAGAGACCCGAGTAGATCATTTTATATTAAGGTTAATATAAGAATTCAGCGAAATTCTATCACATTTGTTCAATTTACGTCGCTCCTATTTCAGATAGCGTATTGGGCTAAGCGGCATCTCAAAGCGCATGAAATGACGAGAGAAATGCACTATTAAACTTCTTGGGTAGGGCGAACAGAGACCCGATTACATCATTTTATATTACGGTTAATTTAAGGATTCATCAAAATTCTATCACATTTGTTCAATTTACGTCGCTCCTATTTCAGATAGCGTGCTGGGCTACGCGGTATCTTAAAGCGCGTGGCAGGGCGAGTAAAATGCACTACTAAACTTCTATGATAGGGCAATCAGAGAGCCGATTAGATCATTTTATATTTTGGTTAATATAAGAATTCAGCGAAATTCTATCACATTTGTTCAATTTACGTCGCTCCTATTTCAGATTGCGTATTGGGCTAAGCGGCATCTCAAAGCGCATGAAATGACGAGTGAAAGGCACTATTAAACTTCTAGGATAGGGCGAACAGAGAACCGATTAGATCATTTTACATTAAGGTTAATATAAGAATTCAGGGAAATTCTATCACGTTTGTTCGATTTACGTCGCTACTATGTCAGATAGCGTATTGGGCTAAGCGGCATCTCAAAGCGCATGAAATGGCGACTAAAATTCACTGTTAAACTTCTAGGGTAGGGCAAACAGAGACCCGATTAGATCATTTCATATTATGGTTTATTTAAGAATTCAGAAAAATTCTATCACATTTGTTCAATTTACGTCGCTCCTATTTCAGATAGCTTATTGGGCTAAGCGGCATCTCAAAGCGCATGAAATGACGAGTGAAAGGCACTATTAAACTTCTAGGGTAGGGCGAACAGAGAACCGATTAGATCATTTTACATTAAGGTTAATATAAGAATCCAGGGAAATTCTATCACGTTTGTTCGATTTACGTCGCTACTATTTCAGATAGCGTATTGGGCTAAGCGGCATCTCAAAGCGCATGAAATGGCGACTAAAATTCACTGTTAAACTTCTAGGGTAGGGCAAACAGAGACCCGATTAGATCATTTCATATTATGGTTTATTTAAGAATTCAGCGAAATCCTATCACATTTGTTCAATTTACGTCGCTCCTATTTCAGATAGCGTATTGGGCTAAGCGGCATCTCAAAGCGCATGAAATGGCGTGTAAAATGCACTATTAAGCTTCTACGCTAGGGCGAAGAGAGACCCGATTAGATCATTTAACATTATGGTTAATAAAAGAATTCAGCGAAATTCTATCACATTTGTTCAACTTACATCGCTCCTATTTCAGATAGCGTACTGGGCTGGGCGGCATCTTAAATCGCGTGGAAGGGCGAGTAAAATGCACTACTAAACTTCTATGATAGGGCAATCAGAGAGCCGATTAGATCATTTTATATTTTGGTTAATATAAGAATTCAGCGAAATTCTATCACATTTGTTCAATTTACGTCGCTCCTATTTCAGATTGCGTATTGGGCTAAGCGGCATCTCAAAGCGCATGAAATGACGAGTGAAAGGCACTATTAAACTTCTAGGGTAGGGCGAACAGAGAACCGATTAGATCATTTTACATTAAGGTTAATATAAGAATTCAGGGAAATTCTATCACGTTTGTTCGATTTACGTCGCTACTATTTCAGATAGCGTATTGGGCTAAGCGGCATCTCAAAGCGCATGAAATGGCGACTAAAATTCACTGTTAAACTTCTAGGGTAGGGCAAACAGAGACCCGATTAGATCATTTCATATTATGGTTTATTTAAGAATTCAGCGAAATTCTATCACATTTGTTCAATTTACGTCGCTCCTATTTCAGATTGCGTATTGGGCTAAGCGGCATCTCAAAGCGCATGAAATGACGAGTGAAAGGCACTATTAAACTTCTAGGATAAGGCAAACGGAGACCCGATTAGATCATTTTATATTACGGTTAATATAAGAATTCAGCGTAATTCTATCACATTTGTTCAACTTACGTCGCTCCTATTTCAGATAGCATACTGGGCTAGGAGGCATCTTAAAGCGCGTGGAATGGCGAGTAAAATGCACTATTAAACTTCTATGATAGGGCTATCAGAGACCCGATTAGATCATTTTATATTTGGTTAATATAAGAATTCAGCAAAATTCTGTCACATTCGTTCAATTTACGTCGCTCCTATTTCAGATAGCGTATTGGGCTAAGCGGGATCTCAAAGCGCATGAAATGGCGTGTAAAATGCACTATTAAACTTCTAGGATAAGGCAAACAGAGACCCGATTAGATCATTTTATATTACGGTTAACATAAGAATTCAGCGTAATTCTGTGACATTTGTTCAATTTACGTCGCTCCTATTTCTGATAGCGAATTGGGCTAAGCGGCATCTCAAACCGCACGAAAGGGGGAGTAAAATGCACTATTAAACTTCTAGGGTAAGGCAACCAGAGACCCGATTAGATCATTTTACATGAAGGTTAAGATAAGAATTCAGCGAAATTCTATCACATTTGTTCAATTTACGTCGCTCCTATTTCAGATAGCGTATTGGGCTAAGCGGCATCTCAAAGCGCACGAAAGGGCGAGTAAAATGCACTATTAAACTTCTAGGATAGGGCAATCAGTGACCCGATTAGATAATTTTATATTATAGTTAATTTAAGAATTCAGCGAAATTCTATCACATTTGTTCAATTTACGTCGCTTCTATTTCTGATAGCGTATTGGGCTAAGCGGCATCTCAAAGCGGATGAAATGGCGAATAAAGTGCACTATTATGGTTCTTGGGTAGGGCAAACAGAGACCCGAGTAGATCACTTTATATTATGATTAATTTAAGAAGTCAGCAAAATTCTATCACATTTGTTCAATTTACGTCGCTCCTATTTCAGATAGCGTATTGGGCTAAGCGGCATCTCAAAGCGCATGAAATGACGAGTGAAATGCAATACTAAACTTCTAGGATAAGGCAAACAGAGACCCGATTAGATCATTTTATATTTTGTTTAATATAAGATTTCAGGGAAATTCTATCACACTTGTTCAATTTACGTCGCTTCTATTTCTGATAGCGTATTGGGCTAAGCGGCATCTCAAAGCGCATGAAATGGCGAATAAAGTGCACTATTAAAGTTCTATGGTAGGGCAAACAGAGACCCGAGTAGATCACTTTATATTATGATTAATTTAAGAATTCAGCGTAATTCTATCACATTTGTTCAACTTACGTCGCTCCTATTTCAGATAGCGTATTGGGCTAACAGGCATCTCAAAGCGCATGAAATGGCAAATAAAATGCGCTATTAAACTTCTAGGCTAGGGCGAACAGAGACCCGATTAGATCATTTTACATTATGGTTCATAAAAGAATTCAGCGAAATTCTATCACATTTGTTCAAGTTACGTCGCTCCTATTTCAGATAGCGTATTGGGCTAAGCGGCCTCTCAAAGCGCATGAAATGGCGAGTAAGATGCGCTATTAAGCTTCTAGGATAAGGCAAACAGAGACCCGATTAGGTCATTTTATATTACGGTTAATAAATAGGAATGCAGCGTAATTCTATCACATTTGTTCAACTTAAGTCGCTCCTATTTCAGATAGCGTACTGGGCTAGGCGGCATCTCAAAGCGCATGAAATGGCGAGTAAAATGCACTATTAAACTTCTAGGGTAGGACAAACAGAGACCCGATTACATCATTTTATATTATGGTTAATTTAAGAATTCAGCGATATTCTATCACATTTGTTCAATTTACGTCGCTCCTATTTCAGATAGCGTATTGGGCTAAGCGGCATTTCAACGCGCATGAAATGGCGAGTAAAATGCACTATTAAACTTCTAGGATAAGCCAAACAGAGACCCGATTAGATCATTTTATATTACGGTTAATATAAGAATTCAGCGTAATTCTATCACATTTGTTCAAGTTACGTCGCTCCTATTTCAGATAGCGTATTGGGCTAAGCGGCATCTCAAAGCGCATGAAATGACGAGTGAAAGGCACTATTAAACTTCTAGGGTAGGGCGAACAGAGAACCGATTAGATCATTTTACATTAAGATTAATATAAGAATTCAGGGAAATTCTATCACATTTGTTCAACTTACGTCGTTCCTATTTCAGATAGCGTATTGGGCTAAGCGGCATCTCAAAGCGCATGAAATGGCGAGTAAAATGCACTATCAAACTTCTAGGGTAGGGCAAGCAGAGACCCGATTACATCATTTTATATTATGGTTAATTTAAGAATTCAGCAAAATTCTATCACATTCGTTCAATTTATGTCGCTCCTATTTCAGATAGCGTACTGGGCTAGGCGACATCTTAAAGCGCGTGGAATGGCGAGTAAAATGTACTATTAAAGTTCAATGATAGGGCAATCAGTGACCCGATTAGATCATTTGATATTATAGTTAATTTAAGATTTCAGGGAAATTCTATCACATTTGTTCAATTTACGTCGCTCCTATTTCGGATAGCGCACTGGGCTAGGCGGCATCTCAAAGCGCATGAAATGGCGACTAAAATTCACTATTAAACTTCTAGGGTAGGGCAATCAGAGACCCGATTAGATCATTTTATATTTTGGTTAATATAAGAATTCAGCGAAATTCTATCACATTTGTTCAATTTACGTCGCTCCTATTTCAGATAGCGTATTGGGCTAAGCGGCATCTCAAAGCGCATGAAATGGCGTGTAAAATGCACTATTAAGCTTCTACGCTAGGGCGAAGAGAGACCCGATTAGATCATTTAACATTATGGTTAATAAAAGAATTCAGCGAAATTCTATCACATTTGTTCAACTTACGTCGCTCCTATTTCAGATAGCGTACTGGGCTGGGCGGCATCTTAAATCGCGTGGAAGGGCGAGTAAAATGCACTACTAAACTTCTATGATAGGGCAATCAGAGAGCCGATTAGATCATTTTATATTTTGGTTAATATAAGAATTCAGCGAAATTCTATCACATTTGTTCAATTTACGTCGCTCCTATTTCAGATTGCGTATTGGGCTAAGCGGCATCTCAAAGCGCATGAAATGACGAGTGAAAGGCACTATTAAACTTCTAGGGTAGGGCGAACAGAGAACCGATTAGATCATTTTACATTAAGGTTAATATAAGAATTCAGGGAAATTCTATCACGTTTGTTCGATTTACGTCGCTACTATTTCAGATAGCGTATTGGGCTAAGCGGCATCTCAAAGCGCATGAAATGGCGACTAAAATTCACTGTTAAACTTCTAGGGTAGGGCAAACAGAGACCCGATTAGATCATTTCATATTATGGTTTATTTAAGAATTCAGAAAAATTCTATCACATTTGTTCAATTTACGTCGCTCCTATTTCAGATAGCTTATTGGGCTAAGCGGCATCTCAAAGCGCATGAAATGACGAGTGAAAGGCACTATTAAACTTCTAGGGTAGGGCGAACAGAGAACCGATTAGATCATTTTACATTAAGGTTAATATAAGAATTCAGGGAAATTCTATCACGTTTGTTCGATTTACGTCGCTACTATTTCAGATAGCGTATTGGGCTAAGCGGCATCTCAAAGCGCATGAAATGGCGACTAAAATTCACTGTTAAACTTCTAGGGTAGGGCAAACAGAGACCCGATTAGATCATTTCATATTATGGTTTATTTAAGAATTCAGCGAAATTCTATCACATTTGTTCAATTTACGTCGCTCCTATTTCAGATAGCGTATTGGGCTAAGCGGCATCTCAAAGCGCATGAAATGGCGTGTAAAATGCACTATTAAGCTTCTACGCTAGGGCGAAGAGAGACCCGATTAGATCATTTAACATTATGGTTAATAAAAGAATTCAGCGAAATTCTATCACATTTGTTCAACTTACGTCGCTCCTATTTCAGATAGCGTACTGGGCTGGGCGGCATCTTAAATCGCGTGGAAGGGCGAGTAAAATGCACTACTAAACTTCTATGATAGGGCAATCAGAGAGCCGATTAGATCATTTTATATTTTGGTTAATATAAGAATTCAGCGAAATTCTATCACATTTGTTCAATTTACGTCGCTCCTATTTCAGATTGCGTATTGGGCTAAGCGGCATCTCAAAGCGCATGAAATGACGAGTGAAAGGCACTATTAAACTTCTAGGGTAGGGCGAACAGAGAACCGATTAGATCATTTTACATTAAGGTTAATATAAGAATTCAGGGAAATTCTATCACGTTTGTTCGATTTACGTCGCTACTATTTCAGATAGCGTATTGGGCTAAGCGGCATCTCAAAGCGCATGAAATGGCGACTAAAATTCACTGTTAAACTTCTAGGGTACGGCAAACAGAGACCCGATTAGATCATTTCATATTATGGTTTATTTAAGAATTCAGAAAAATTCTATCACATTTGTTCAATTTACGTCGCTCCTATTTCAGATAGCTTATTGGGCTAAGCGGCATCTCAAAGCGCATGAAATGACGAGTGAAAGGCACTATTAAACTTCTAGGGTAGGGCGAACAGAGAACCGATTAGATCATTTTACATTAAGGTTAATATAAGAATTCAGGGAAATTCTATCACGTTTGTTCGATTTACGTCGCTACTATTTCAGATAGCGTATTGGGCTAAGCGGCATCTCAAAGCGCATGAAATGGCGAGTAAAATGCACTATTAAACTTCTAGGATAAGGCAAACGGAGACCCGATTAGATCATTTTATATTACGGTTAATATAAGAATTCAGCGTAATTCTATCACATTTGTTCAACTTACGTCGCTCCTATTTCAGATAGCATACTGGGCTAGGCGGCATCTTAAAGCGCGTGGAATGGCGAGTAAAATGCACTATTAAACTTCTAGGATAAGGCAAACGGAGACCCGATTAGATCATTTTATATTACGGTTAATATAAGAATTCAGCGTAATTCTATCACATTTGTTCAACTTACGTCGCTCCTATTTCAGATAGCATACTGGGCTAGGCGGCATCTTAAAGCGCGTGGAATGGCGAGTAAAATGCACTATTAAACTTCTAGGGTAGGGCAATCAGAGACCCGATTAGATCATTTTATATTTTGGTTAATATAAGAATTCAGCGTAATTCTATCACATTTGTTCAACTTACGTCGCTCCTATTTCAGATGGCGTATTGGGCTAAGCGGCATCTCAATGCGCATGAAATGGCGAGTAAAATGCACTATTAAACTTCTAGGATAAGGCAAACGGAGACCCGATTAGATCATTTTATATTACGGTTAATATAAGAATTCAGCGTAATTCTATCACATTTGTTCAACTTACGTCGCTCCTATTTCAGATAGCATACTGGGCTAGGCGGCATCTTAAAGCGCGTGGAATGGCGAGTAAAATGCACTATTAAACTTCTAGGGTAGGGCAATCAGAGACCCGATTAGGTCATTTCATATTATGGTTTATTTAAGAATTCAGCGAAACTCTATCACATTTGTTCAATTTATGTCGCTCCTATTTCAGATGGCGTATTGGGCTAAGCGGCATCTCAATGCGCATGAAATGGCGAGTAAAATGCACTATTAAACTTCTAGGATAAGGCAAACGGAGACCCGATTAGATCATTTTATATTACGGTTAATATAAGAATTCAGCGTAATTCTATCACATTTGTTCAACTTACGTCGCTCCTATTTCAGATAGCATACTGGGCTAGGCGGCATCTTAAAGCGCGTGGAATGGCGAGTAAAATGCACTATTAAACTTCTAGGGTAGGGCAATCAGAGACCCGATTAGATCATTTTATATTTTGGTTAATATAAGAATTCAGCGTAATTCTATCACATTTGTTCAACTTACGTCGCTCCTATTTCAGATGGCGTATTGGGCTAAGCGGCATCTCAATGCGCATGAAATGGCGAGTAAAATGCACTATTAAACTTCTAGGATAAGGCAAACGGAGACCCGATTAGATCATTTTATATTACGGTTAATATAAGAATTCAGCGTAATTCTATCACATTTGTTCAACTTACGTCGCTCCTATTTCAGATAGCATACTGGGCTAGGCGGCATCTTAAAGCGCGTGGAATGGCGAGTAAAATGCACTATTAAACTTCTAGGGTAGGGCAATCAGAGACCCGATTAGGTCATTTTATATTTTGGTTAATATAAGAATTCAGCGTAATTCTATCACATTTGTTCAACTTACGTCGCTCCTATTTCAGATAGCATACTGGGCTAAGCGGCATCTCAAGGCGCATGAAATGACGAGTGAAATGCACTATTAAACTTCTAGGGTAGGGCAAACAGAGACCCGATTAGATCATTTTATATTACGGTTAATATAAGAATTCAGCGTAATTCTATCACATTTGTTCAACTTACGTCGCTCCTATTTCAGATAGCGTACTGGGCAAGGCGGTATCTCAAAGCGCGTGGAAGGGCGAGTAAAATGCACTACTAAACTTCTATGATAGGGCAATCAGAGACCCCATTAGATCATTTTATATTATGGTTAATATATGAATTCAGCGAAATTCTATCACATTTGTTCAATTTACGTCGCTCCTATGTCAGATAGCGTATTGGGCTAAGCGGCATCTCAAAGCGCATGAAATGGCGAGTGAAATGCACTATTAATCTTCTAGGGTAGGGCAATCAGAGACCCCATTAGATCATTTTATATTATGGTTAATTTAAGAATTCAGCGAAATTGTATCACATTTGTTCAATTTACGTCGCTCCTATGTCAGATAGCGTACTGGGCTAGGCGGCATCTCAAAGCGCATGAAACGGCGAGTAAAATGCACTATTAAACTTCTAGGATAAGGCAAACAGAAACCCGATTAGATCATTTTATATTACGGTTAATATATGAATTCAGCGTAATTCTGCGACATTTGTTCAACTTACGTAGCTCCTATTTCGGATAGCGTGCTGGGCTAGGCGGCAACTTAAAGTGCGTGGAATGGCGAGTAAAATGCACTATTAAACTTCTATGATAGGGCAATCAGAGACCCGATTAGATCATTTTATATTTTGGTTAATATAAGAATTCAGCGTAATTCTGTGACATTTGTTCAACTTACGTAGCTCCTATTTCAGATAGCGTACTGGGCTAGGCGGCAACTTAAAGCGCGTGGAATGGCGAGTAAAATGCACTATTAAGCTTCTATGATAGGGCAATCAGAGACCCGCTTAGATCATTTTATATTTTGGTTAATATAAGAATTCAGCGAAATTCTATCACATTTGTTCAATTTACGTCGCTCCTATTTAAGATAGCGTATTGGGCTAAGCGGCATCTCAAAGCGCACGAAAGGGCGCGTAAAATGCACTACTAAACTTCTAGGGTAGGGCAATCAGAGACCCGATTAGATCATTTTATATTTTGGTTAATATAAGAATGCAGCGAAATTCTATCACATTTGTTCAATTTACGTCGCTCCTATTTCAGATAGTGTATTGGGCTAAGCGGCATCTCAAAGCGCATGGAATGGCGAGTGAAATGCACTATTAAACTTATAGGGTAGGGCGAACAGAGAGCCGAAGAGATCATTTTATGTTACGGTTAATATAAGAATTCAGCGTAATTCTATCACATTTGTTCAACTAACGTCGCTCCTATTTCAGATAGCGTACTGCGCTAGGCGGCATCTTAAAGCGCGTGGAAGGGCGAGTAAAATGCACTACTAAACTTCTATGATAGGGCAATCAGAGTTCCGGATAGATCATTTTATATTTTGTTTACTATAACATTTCAGGGAAATTCTATCACATTTTTTCAATTTACGTCGCTCCTATTTCAGATAGCGTATTGGGCTATGCGGCATCTCAAAGCGCACGAAAGGGCGAGTAAAATGCACTATTAAAGTTCTAGGGTAGGGAAAACAGAGACCCCATTAGATCATTTTATATTTTGGTTAATATAAGAATGCAGCGAAATTCTATCACATTTGTTCAATTTACGTCGCTCCTATTTCAGATAGCGTATTGGGCTAAGCGGCATCTCAAAGCGCATGAAATGACGAGAGAAATGCACTATTAAACTTCTTGGGTAGGGCGAACAGAGACCCGAGTAGATCATTTTATATTAAGGTTAATATAAGAATTCAGCGAAATTCTATCACATTTGTTCAATTTACGTCGCTCCTATTTCAGATAGCGTATTGGGCTAAGCCGCATCTCAAAGCGCATGAAATGACGAGAGAAATGCACTATTAAACTTCTTGGGTAGGGCGAACAGAGACCCGATTACATCATTTTATATTACGGTTAATTTAAGAATTCATCAAAATTCTATCACATTTGTTCAATTTACGTCGCTCCTATTTCAGATAGCGTGCTGGGCTACGCGGTATCTTAAAGCGCGTGGCAGGGCGAGTAAAATGCACTACTAAACTTCTATGATAGGGCAATCAGAGTCCCGTTTAGATCATTTTATATTTTCTTTAATATAAGATTTCAGGGAAATTCTATCACATTTGTTCAACTTACGTCGCTCCTATTTCAGATAGCGTACTGGGCTAGGCGGCACCTCAAAGCGGGTGGAATGGCGAGTAAAATGCACTCTTAAACATCTATGATAGGGCAATCAGAGACCCGATTAGATCATTTTATATTTTGGTTAATATGAGAATTCAGCGAAATTCTATCACATTTGTTCAATTTACGTCGTTCCTATTTCAGATAGCATACTGGGCTAGGCGGCATCTTAAAGAGCGTGGAATGGCGAGTAAAATGCACTATTAATCTTCTATGATATGGCAATCAGAGTTCCGAATAGATCATTTTATATTTTGTTTACTATAACATTTCAGGGAAATTCTATCACATTTTTTCAATTTACGTCGCTCCTATTTCAGATAGCGTATTGGGCTATGCGGCATCTCAAAGCGCATGAAATGGCGAGAGAAATGCACTATTAAACTTCTTGGGTAGGGCGAACAGAGACCCGATTACATCATTTTATATTATGGTTAATTTAAGAATTCAGCAAAATTCTATCACATTTGTTCAATTTACGTCGCTCCTAATTCAGATAGCGTACTGGACTACGCGGTATCTTAAAGCGCGTGGAATGGCGAGTAAAATGCACTATTAAACTTCTAGGATAAGGCAAACGGAGACCCGATTAGACCATTTTATATTACGGTTAATATAAGAATTCAGCGTTATTCTATCACATTTGTTCAATTTACGTCGCTCCTATTTCAGATATCGTATTGGGCTAAGCTGCATCTCAAAGCGCAAGAAATGGCTCGTAAAATGCACTATTAAACTTCTAGGGTAGGGCAATCAGAGACCAGATTAGATCATTTTATATTATGGTTCATTTAAGAATTCAGCAAAAGTCTATCACATTTGTTCAATTTACGTCGTTCCTATTTCAAATAGCATACTGGGCTAGGCGGCATCTTAAAGCGCGTGGAATGGCGAGTAAAATGCACTATTAAACTTCTATGATAGGGCAATCAGAGACCCGAGTAGATCATTTTATATTTTGGTTAATATAAGGATTCAGCGTAATTCTATCACATTTGTTCAATTTACGTCGCTCCTATATCAGATAGCGTATTGGGCTAAGCGGCATCTCAAAGCGCATGAAATGGCGAGTAAAATGCACTATTAAACTTCTAGGGTAAGGCAAACAGAGACCCGATTAGATCATTTTATATTAAGGTTAATATAAGAATTCAGCGAAATTCTATCACATTTGTTCAATTTACGTCGCTCCTATTTCAGATAGCGTATTGGGCTAAGCGGCATCTCAAAGCGCATGAAATGACGAGAGAAATGCACTATTAAACTTCTTGGGTAGGGCGAACAGAGACCGATTACATCATTTTATATTACGGTTAATTTAAGAATTCATCAAAATTCTATCACATTTGTTCAATTTACGTCGCTCCTATTTCAGATAGCGTGCTGGGCTACGCGGTATCTTAAAGCGCGTGGAAGGGCGAGTAAAATGCACTACTAAACTTCTATGATAGGGCAATCAGAGAGCCGATTAGATCATTTTATATTTTGGTTAATATAAGAATTCAGCGAAATTCTATCACATTTGTTCAATTTACGTCGCTCCTATTTCAGATTGCGTATTGGGCTAAGCGGCATCTCAAAGCGCATGAAATGACGAGTGAAAGGCACTATTAAACTTCTAGGGTAGGGCGAACAGAGAACCGATTAGATCATTTTACATTAAGGTTAATATAAGAATTCAGGGAAATTCTATCACGTTTGTTCGATTTACGTCGCTACTATGTCAGATAGCGTATTGGGCTAAGCGGCATCTCAAAGCGCATGAAATGGCGACTAAAATTCACTGTTAAACTTCTAGGGTAGGGCAAACAGAGACCCGATTAGATCATTTCATATTATGGTTTATTTAAGAATTCAGAAAAATTCTATCACATTTGTTCAATTTACGTCGCTCCTATTTCAGATAGCTTATTGGGCTAAGCGGCATCTCAAAGCGCATGAAATGACGAGTGAAAGGCACTATTAAACTTCTAGGGTAGGGCGAACAGAGAACCGATTAGATCATTTTACATTAAGGTTAATATAAGAATTCTGGGAAATTCTATCACGTTTGTTCGATTTACGTCGCTAGTATTTCAGATAGCGTATTGGGCTAAGCGGCATCTCAAAGCGCATGAAATGGCGACTAAAATTCACTGTTAAACTTCTAGGGTAGGGCAAACAGAGACCCGATTAGATCATTTCATATTATGGTTTATTTAAGAATTCAGCGAAATTCTATCACATTTGTTCAATTTACGTCGCTCCTATTTCAGATAGCGTATTGGGCTAAGCGGCATCTCAAAGCGCATGAAATGGCGTGTAAAATGCACTATTAAGCTTCTACGCTAGGGCGAAGAGAGACCCGATTAGATCATTTAACATTATGGTTAATAAAAGAATTCAGCGAAATTCTATCACATTTGTTCAACTTACATCGCTCCTATTTCAGATAGCGTACTGGGCTGGGCGGCATCTTAAATCGCTTGGAAGGGCGAGTAAAATGCACTACTAAACTTCTATGATAGGGCAATCAGAGAGCCGATTAGATCATTTTATATTTTGGTTAATATAAGAATTCAGCGAAATTCTATCACATTTGTTCAATTTACGTCGCTCCTATTTCAGATTGCGTATTGGGCTAAGCGGCATCTCAAAGCGCATGAAATGACGAGTGAAAGGCACTATTAAACTTCTAGGATAAGGCAAACGGAGACCCGATTAGATCATTTTATATTACGGTTAATATAAGAATTCAGCGTAATTCTATCACATTTGTTCAACTTACGTCGCTCCTATTTCAGATAGCATACTGGGCTAGGCGGCATCTTAAAGCGCGTGGAATGGCGAGTAAAATGCACTATTAAACTTCTAGGGTAGGGCAATCAGAGACCCGATTAGGTCATTTTATATTTTGGTTAATATAAGAATTCAGCGTAATTCTATCACATTTGTTCAACTTACGTCGCTCCTATTTCAGATAGCATAGTGGGCTAAGCGGCATCTCAAGGCGCATGAAATGACGAGTGAAATGCACTATTAAACTTCTAGGGTAGGGCAAACAGAGACCCGATTAGATCATTTTATATTACGGTTAATATAAGAATTCAGGGAAATTCTATCACGTTTGTTCGATTTACGTAGCTACTATTTCAGATAGCGTATTGGGCTAAGCGGCATCTCAAAGCGCATGAAATGGCGACTAAAATTCACTGTTAAACTTCTAGGGTAGGGCAAACAGAGACCCGATTAGATCATTTCATATTATGGTTTATTTAAGAATTCAGCGAAATTCTATCACATTTGTTCAATTTACGTCGCTCCTATTTCAGATTGCGTATTGGGCTAAGCGGCATCTCAAAGCGCATGAAATGACGAGTGAAAGGCACTATTAAACTTCTAGGGTAGGGCGAACAGAGAACCGATTAGATCATTTTACATTAAGGTTAATATAAGAATTCAGGGAAATTCTATCACGTTTGTTCGATTTACGTCGCTACTATGTCAGATAGCGTATTGGGCTAAGCGGCATCTCAAAGCGCATGAAATGGCGACTAAAATTCACTGTTAAACTTCTAGGGTAGGGCAAACAGAGACCCGATTAGATCATTTCATATTATGGTTTATTTAAGAATTCAGAAAAATTCTATCACATTTGTTCAATTTACGTCGCTCCTATTTCAGATAGCTTATTGGGCTAGGCGGCATCTCAAAGCGCATGAAATGACGAGTGAAAGGCACTATTAAACTTCTAGGGTAGGGCGAACAGAGAACCGATTAGATCATTTTACATTAAGGTTAATATAAGAATTCAGGGAAATTCTATCACGTTTGTTCGATTTACGTCGCTACTATTTCAGATAGCGTATTGGGCTAAGCGGCATCTCAAAGCGCATGAAATGGCGACTAAAATTCACTGTTAAACTTCTAGGGTAGGGCAAACAGAGACCCGATTAGATCATTTCATATTATGGTTTATTTAAGAATTCAGCGAAATTCTATCACATTTGTTCAATTTACGTCGCTCCTATTTCAGATAGCGTATTGGGCTAAGCGGCATCTCAAAGCGCATGAAATGGCGTGTAAAATGCACTATTAAGCTTCTACGCTAGGGCGAAGAGAGACCCGATTAGATCATTTAACATTATGGTTAATAAAAGAATTCAGCGAAATTCTATCACATTTGTTCAACTTACATCGCTCCTATTTCAGATAGCGTACTGGGCTGGGCGGCATCTTAAATCGCGTGGAAGGGCGAGTAAAATGCACTACTAAACTTCTATGATAGGGCAATCAGAGAGCCGATTAGATCATTTTATATTTTGGTTAATATAAGAATTCAGCGAAATTCTATCACATTTGTTCAATTTACGTCGCTCCTATTTCAGATTGCGTATTGGGCTAAGCGGGATCTCAAAGCGCATGAAATCACGAGTGAAAGGCACTATTAAACTTCTAGGATAAGGCAAACGGAGACCCGATTAGATCATTTTATATTACGGTTAATATAAGAATTCAGCGTAATTCTATCACATTTGTTCAACTTACGTCGCTCCTATTTCAGATAGCATACTGGGCTAGGCGGCATCTTAAAGCGCGTGGAATGGCGAGTAAAATGCACTATTAAACTTCTAGGGTAGGGCAATCAGAGACCCGATTAGATCATTTTATATTTTGGTTAATATAAGAATTCAGCGTAATTCTATCACATTTGTTCAACTTACGTCGCTCCTATTTCAGATGGCGTATTGGGCTAAGCGGCATCTCAATGCGCATGAAATGGCGAGTAAAATGCACTATTAAACTTCTAGGATAAGGCAAACGGAGACCCGATTAGATCATTTTATATTACGGTTAATATAAGAATTCAGCGTAATTCTATCACATTTGTTCAACTTACGTCGCTCCTATTTCAGATAGCATACTGGGCTAAGCGGCATCTTAAAGCGCGTGGAATGGCGAGTAAAATGCACTATTAAACTTCTAGGGTAGGGCAATCAGAGACCCGATTAGGTCATTTCATATTATGGTTTATTTAAGAATTCAGCGAAACTCTATCACATTTGTTCAATTTATGTCGCTCCTATTTCAGATGGCGTATTGGGCTAAGCGGCATCTCAATGCGCATGAAATGGCGAGTAAAATGCACTATTAAACTTCTAGGATAAGGCAAACGGAGACCCGATTAGATCATTTTATATTACGGTTAATATAAGAATTCAGCGTAATTCT